>PVJO010006381.1:0-89668 GCA_004026905.1 Hystrix cristata | reverse complement strand
CAAGGGACCAGCCATAGTACTCAAGGTCACACCTCCATGACCCACCCAGAAGTATGCTCCGTCAATACCCTGGCTAGCTCCCAAGCTAATCAAATTGACGCATCTAGTTTAACCACCAGACTCCTTGGTATGCAATCCAGGTAGAGCTTCAAGTCATTAATTAGAAAGATTAAAACATATCAACCCAAATTTATATTGTGATTTTGGAAAGTATCCGTACCACTAACACATGATGGCAGAGATTTCTGCACAACCTGGTTAAATCTGCTTGGCATACATATTATCCCCCCAAAATACTCACAGCACAAGTTTGGGATAATAATTAAAGGTCTGTCTAGGGATTTTTCTTCAGGCAACTCAGGTACAAGGAGTTTAGGGACATACCCTGTCCTGAAAGATTAGCCACTCTGAATGCCTCTGGGTCATCCACATCTTAATGTCAAGGCAGCTGCGTATTCCAAAAGGAGAGGGCCAACTATTCATTCATTGTCTCAACTGTATTGATCGAACACCTCCTATAAGCTAGGAACTGTGCTAGGTGCTGGGAATACCAAGAAGAGTAAGACACAGCCATCACTGCTTAGCAAATGGAAAGAGGCTTGCAAACAAAGCAACAGACCTCATAGAAAATGCTCTGTGTGAAGAGGTGGGGGTGGCAAAGGCAAAATGTGCCTAATTCCTATAGCATGTAGGAGTGGAGGAGGACAGAGGAGGGCAAGAGAAGGAAATAGACAAAAGTGGAAGATGTAAGTAGAAGAAAGTAAATGTCCAAAGGCAAAGAGGGTCTAAAGCGGGCCGGTGCAGACAGCGAAGGCAGCTGTGGGCTGCGGCTGGAAAATCCAGTGAGACAGACTGGTGGCTAGACCAGAGGCTCCGGCCAGCAGGCTTTGCAGGGCTTACCAAATGCATGCTTTAAAACACAGAAATGGAAACACTGGAAGGACAAACCACATTCCCTTACCCCATTATCCATCTCATACCTTTACAGCTCTCTCTACTTAAGAGGATCTATTAATCATGGTTGTCTGGAGAAAGAGAACAAGCAAGCAGAGGATAATGAATATCTAAATGATACAGACAGAGATATAGATAGAGAGATGACATGTATATAAATAGAGAGAGACAGAGAGACAGACAGAAAAAAATAGATGCACATATATAGAGAGATTTATTTGAAGGAATTGGCTCATGCGATTGTGAGGCTGGCAAGTTCACAATCTGTAGGGCAGTCCAGCAGGCTGGAATTTTTCAAGCAGAAGCTGATGTTGCAATATTTATCCAGGAAAAATTTCTTCTTTCTCTGAGAAACCTCAGTGTTTGCACCTAAGGCCTTTCAGCTGATTGGATGAGGCCCACTGACATGATCAAGAGAAAGCTCCTTTACTTCAAGAAAGCTGATCCCCAATGTCAGCCTGTCTACAAAATACCTTCCTAACAACACCTACATTAGCCTTTGATTAAACAACTGGATAATACATTCTAGTCAAACTGATTCATAAAATTAAATTTCATAGAAGCCATGTTGATTTATATTTAAAGATGTAATTGTAAAAAAATAAAGTTCCTATAATATCCGATATGATATTTTAAAATCCCTACAATCCCAATGTTATGGTTTGTGCCTAGATGTCCCCCCGCCGAAAGCCTCATGTGGTCACAGGTGGGGCTTTTTCAGAGGTGGCTGGATCTAGAGCGTGTTATGCTGGGATTAAGGGCGTGTGATTACTAAATCAATCCACTGACTGGTTTGGCACCCCCCTAATCCTAGCAGCCTGGATGAGATATATGGCGCAGAAAGCAGCTGTTTAGGCCCTGTTGCTTCTCTTGCCTACCTTGCTGCCTTCTACCTGTCTGCCACCCTGCCTTGGATCCAACAGATTGTGGACTGAAACCTCTACAAACTGTGAGCTAAATAAACCTTTCCCCCTTCCACTTTGGGGTGTCGGGTATTTTGTCTCAGCAATGAGAGAAAAGTAACCTAATTTTAAAATTCAACATAAAAAAGAAAAAAAAATTAAAAAGATAAAAATTTAACATAAAAAATCTATAACATCAATTCTACATTCACACACATGTTCATGCACGCGTGCACAAACACACACACAAAATGGTATTTAATCACTTAGAAACGGTGCTTCCCACTAATGCTATCATTGAGAAATTTGCATTCATTTAGTCATCTCTTAATATTTTATAATTCAAACTACAGGATTTTATAGTGCTTCTGAAATTTTAAGACAATCTCCATGAATCCATACCTAAACCCTAATCAATCATGAGTTTTGTTTCCTCTCAACACAAGGCTGTGTAGCTCATTTTTTCTCCTAGCACCTTTCTGGACTCCTTATTTACACTAGAATTATTCGAGCTATCGAGCATCGACTTCTTGCCTGCATTTGAAAAGCTACATGGTAACAGGTAAATTGCTCACATTCGTGTCTAACCTGAAAGCACTCCTTTGAAATCCAGAGGTATTCACTTTTAATTCCTCTTGAACACAAAGGTCATGTTTAGGTTAGGTATTTTTATCAACTGACCTATTTTTTTCCATTAAAAATAGACTACCCCTTGAAAAGAACTGTGTACTATAACTAATACACTGTACTCAGCAGTCATCAGGCTGTGAGAAACCCTGGAGGCAGTTTAATAACATAAGAAATCACTGACAACCAGAACCTGCATGATCAGAAGCCATTTCTAGAATCTTGATCATTTCTGGGCAGGATATGAATATAGGCATAAGTATCTAATATGGTGCCTGAGGCAATAGGCATTCAGTGAATATTGGGTAAATCAAAAGAGAAAGGGAGAGAAATTCCACTCACATAAGCAAGTAAAAGCTGGAAGTTGATATCAAATTAGAGTATCATATGTATTTGTGTTCAGTGTGTGTATAGAAAAGCATATACTTATTAAAGATTTTAGGTTCACTTGAACTCAGAAATATACTTTTAGATATCTTCATAAGGCCCTTAGTTCCAGTGACTCCTTACTTGTGAATAGGCAGTCTACAGGGCAAGAGAAGGGGAGGGGAGACACATCGCTGATCCTCTTCACCACATCTGTGTCTCACCACCCAGAGAACAGGCAGTCCTGAGCCATGAGAATCTGTACTGGGATCCAAAATTTCAGGATTAACAAACAACTGAGGCCAAATTAGGGTTACTCTGCCAATTGAAAAGTCAAGTAACCAAATACAAGGAAATGATTTAATAGTAATGTGGACTCCAGGGTGTAAAATCAGAAAATCTTCGTAGGTACAAGGGAGGCAGGCAGCAATTCCTGAGCTGGAAAGCAGACCCTGTGGTTACACGTTGGCTAGCTTTTTTTCCAGCCCTGCGAGCTGGGAGTGAGGACATGCTAGGAATACTCAAAATGAGCAGAAGAACAAACCTAAGGTTTGCTTCCAGACACAAATCTATGTCTGAGTCTGGTGAACCTCATCTGATTATTACTGTCAAGGTATGAGGGTACAATGCAACGGAAGAAAGGGAGACGGTGCTTTTCATTTCACATTGCTTTGATAACACTTACATGCAAATCAAAACTGAGGACAGAGGTTGGGTGTGGAGGTCCAGGCCTATAATCCCAGCAGTGGGGAGGCTGAGACAGGAGAATGGCAAATTTGAGTAGCACCTGGGCAATTGAAGGACACCCGATCTCAAAAGGGCCAGGTATGTAGCTCAATATGAAGTTCCTGGTTCAATCCCCAGCTGGGGGGGTGAAAACAGAAAATACACAACAAACAGAAAATTGTAATTTCTACTAATTTGAAGTATTTGCTGTCAACATAACTGAATTGTCCCTTTTTTCCTGTCCAGTTCACAATGTAACTTTACAGCACAGAGCACATACCATCGTGGACACCACACAAGGGCCCAGGAGCTGTTCGGGCCCCGTCTCTTCCCCTCTGTCCTAAGTTTTCTCTCTCTTCAAGTTTAGCAGACCCCATCCTGTTGACTTAATGTTACTTCCTTAAAAAGCTAACCTGGATTTTCATTTGCCACTTCCCCAAGATCACTCCCAGATATCTAGGCTGCCTTCACCACCACCGAGGAGAACACATCCCACGCACTGTTCCGTCCGGCCCATTCTCAGTCCTGGCTCTACATTAGATTCATCCGAAGAATTCTGAAGAGAAATCCTAGGCCCTTTCCCAAAGGTCCTGAATTACTTAAACTGGTGTCAGATGCCAGCATCAGTGTCTTTCTAATCATCCTGGTGATGCGAACACACAGCCAGACCCGGAAACCACTTGTGCAGCTAAGGCTCCTGCACACCGCCGCAGGCAATCTGGAAGGCGATTTCTGGCAAGAGTCTCCACACTAAGCCACAAAGGGTTTCAGAAGTCACTACAAAGGATGAATGAAAGGCAGAATATGCTCCAAGAATCATACCACTGGAAGCATCCTAAGCACCATAAAAATTACAAGCACCGAAATGACAGCATTAAGTACATTCAGCTAGATTAGGAATGATCAAAGCTGGGGCCCATGAAAAGAGAACATGTACAACCTCCAGACTTCAACAAAGGGCCCTGGCTTATTCTTCAGACTAGGTGTTCACCAGCTCAGCAGTCAGTTTCATTCAGAAAAAACACCAATATCCTCTCTTAGGAGCCATCCAAACCCTGCTCAGAGTGAGCAGCTCTCAGCTACCCTAATTCTCTCTGAAGTGGCATGCTGGACACACGCTGCATTCAAAGTCAAGTGAGTTAGGTAAAAGTAGCCCCACACAAACTACTTTTAGTCAGCTTGGAGTTTCTCCCCCTAAAATCCATGAAACTAAATTATGAGTAGAGTTGAGCTGAAATAAAGTTAATATTTGTTTAGGTTACTCAGGAATTTGGGAAAAGTCTCTTTGCTAATAGCTACCATATCTTCCCAAATAGCTCCTAATGATGGAAAGTAAAATGCAAGCATTGTGTTTTACAACCATAGATGGAAATACATCCATTCATGACAAAACAAAAGTGTAACAAGAATCTTCCACAGGATGTTACACAAATAAACTGTGATAAGTTTAAAGAAGTGAAAAAACATCTCTGCCTGGAAAGTGAAGCTGAGGAAAAATGTAGCATTTGCTGCTTTTATTAAAAATCAGACATTAATGCTTGAAGACATCATTAAGGGGCAAAACAGTTTGCTTTCCTTTCACCAATCTCTGTAATATGACACTCAATCTTCTTGCTCCTCTCTGTCTCCTACACGTAGCGATATCAAGGCATTCCGAGCCCCCAGCTTCCCCAGCTCTGAGGTTTGCGCCGTGCTATTCTCCATGCCTGAATAACCTCCTTTATCTTTTTTCAACAGTCAATTCTTGTTTGCTTTCCAAAACAGAAATAAAATTCCTGTATCCCTCTTCATTTTCTTTCTGAAACTGAGTTGTTTTTCCCTTTTCTAAATCATAGTTCTTTTTCCTTCTGGCAAATGTAGGCAATTAATGAACTTTTGTGGGTTAAATAAATGATATTTGCTAAAAACAGATGTAGGTCATTACTCAATGAGAAAGAATATAAAATTGCACTCTTTTCCATGAATGTATTTTTCCTTCCTTTCTTTGCCTTTCTTCTTTTAAAGAGTTTTTAATCATAAACACAGAAACATTTCCTATTAAAATATAAAAAGCATTTAAAACTGAAAAGAAAGTATCACCTGACATGTCATCATTCAGAAGAGCTGTCACAACTTCCTTCCAATATTTTTTCTTTACATGTATTTTTAATTAAAGAAATTAAAATGTGCTTAACAATAAAATGTGGCAAAAGATTGGAGAGGTGACAGATAATTAAAGAAATCATTATTTACAAAAATAAAATGACATAAAGCAAGACTGATTATCTACCTCAGTAAGTCTATAATACAAAGATATAGCAAGGATTTCTATTAAGATCTCTTGACTTAAAGAAGTAGAAAGAATTTAAAGGAGAGTCAAATATATGAGGCATTATCAAATAATATGGTGAATGTTTAAATTAAAAATTTAAAAATTATCATGGTTAAAGGCACACTGCCATTAATGCCCCTCAAAAACATCCTCTTGCTTCGAATATTCCATCATTCTTACAACTTCTGAAGAACCTCTTTTGTGTCTTTTCATTGATGCCTTGATGTCCTAAATTGATTCAAAATGTTTATGGCAATTTCGTGTCCTCATCCACCTTATTTATTGTTTCTGGCACTGTATGAATTTTGGCTCTTCCCCAACATTAAAATGACTATGAAAGATAAATGTTTTGAATAGATTCAGGGGATCGAAACAGCTAGGACAGTGAAACTAAAGACTTGGAAAAGGACTTCCAGAAATGCTTCAGAAAGTGTCAAGAACAATGCTATAAGTGTGTTTGAAGTGAGGGGAGTGTTTTGATGGGATTAATGGCAACGAGCTTTTTGCTGTAATAAATTTTTAAATTTAAGCATGTACCATATTTTATGATCAAGCTTCGTAGATGATCCCCAATTTAAGAAGGTGTTATTTCTGAATAAACGCAGGCCACTGTATTATCAGACACATGTCATGATGGACAGTTTCAATGCCCAGCATAGAGCACATTAAAATAATAGGAAGTTGTTCCTACAATCTCTTGTTTCTCTCTTCCTCACTAGTTACTTGAGGAACAAACTATTGTATATTGATTTCCACTAGCCATGTGCTGACAAACAGAGGAATTTCACCTTTAAAGCATACTCGGGAGCCCCAGGACAGGCTGAGCAGACTTTGGCAAATGAACCAGTCATGGCATAAATGATTCAGCCAATATGTACTATAGCAAAGGCTTTGACGTACAGAGCTAGAGATAAAAAAGGACGGCTGCATTGCTACACAGAAAAATGCTACAATTATAAATGACAACAACCCTCGCTTTAAGTCAGGGAAAGTGACCAAATGGAAATAGCAACAGAACTGAATTTTAAACATAAGTAAATTTATCTACAGCAACGAAGGCTAGGGATTTAAGACAGAAGAAACAAAATATGCAAAAATAATGAGGCAAGAGATACAAGGATCCTGTTAAGGTACTAAAAGTACCTGCAAATTAAGGGGTTAGTTGCTGGAGAGAGAGTAGTGTGGGACAGAGCAGAAATGTAGGCAGAAGCCAGATTCTCCTCTGTATACCACAGGAACAAGTTTAAACTTAATCTTGAGTGTAAAGGGAAGCTTTCAATGTTCCTAAGCTTGGATGTCAGGTGCTACCAACTGTGTTTTATGGAGACGAAGCTGACAACAGCATGGAGTCCTGATTGATAAGGTGACAATATGAGGAAATTAGACCTGTTCAGAAGCACCTGCAATAACCCAGATGAAAGCCAAGGCCTGGCTAAGGAGCTAGCAGCAGAATAGTTAAAGCTATTAAGGAACAAGAACCAATAGAACCTCACCATTCAGAGGATGGAGGTAGTAAGAAAAAGGATGGAGTTAGGAACAACCTTATAATTCTGTGTCAGCAGCTGCAAAAACATCAGACATGGTGCCTTTCACCAAATCTGAAAATACAGGAAGAAGAGCAAATTGGAAGAGAAAAGACACATTTGGTTTTGGAAGAGCTGAATTTTATATGCCCATGAAACATTAGAGGCATGCCCAGTAAGCAGCTTAAAAGTCTGTGCTGAGGTGGAAAGACAGAAGCATTCAGGCTAGAGGTAGCGTTTGCAGTTTTCAGTTTTAAAAGTAAGTAAAATTCTATAGGGAAAAGAAAGGGAATTGAGGTTACCAACCTCAAAGGAATTGGAAAAGAAAAGAATTCACACTGTTGAAACAGAGGGCTGCTCTAGATACAGGAGGAAAATATAGGACAGTATTATAAAAAAATTTTAACCAAAAAAAGCAATATAATAAGAAATTCAAAAAAGGATAGTATGAAATGTTGAAATGAAGTGAAAATATTAAGAATTAAAATATATCTATCAAATCATTGACACATCATTGCTGGCCATCGGCAGATGAATTGTAGTGGTGGAGAAGGGGCTTATGTCAGAGTACAGGGACTTGGACCAAAAGAAAAGGAGATCATAAGTACTGGCATTTATTTTATTGCGAACCTTGGCTGGAAAGGGGCAGAAAGACACACCAGTAATTAAGAGACACAGGCTTCAGCAAGGAGACAGACACAATCTTGTTTCTAGTGGAGAGATTTAAGCCAGAGGCACTCCCTCATGTATTATGATTATTTTCGTACATGGTTTCTTTAAATTGCTGTAGTGTGGACATACTAATGCACGTAGCTCCTCCATAAATATTACACAATCAATGAATAAGTGGAGGAGTCAATCAATCAAAATATAATGACCGCAGCCAGACTTGAAGATAATAGCATGGTGTCACAGATTAAAACACAGAGAAACACGTACATCTTTTCATACGATATGAAAAAATAACATACTGTATTACTTCAGTAAATTGCCTTACAATATTTGAGCTTTAGAGTCTTCTTTTATAAATAACAAATCCAGAATTGACTGAGATTGAGAAAGAGGTTTTGAACTAATCCCAACTCTGATGGACTGGCCATAGCATCCTGGAACAGTGTTGAAGAACATTCTGAGAGTCTGAGATTCACTCAGTGGAGTAGAGGATTGTAATGGATCAGAATGCCTATGCAGAAGGGGGAACAAGAGGTACAAATGCTACATAGCTGCAAACCCTATATATTTGGTGATATGTTTAACTCCTAAATGCACATATATGATTTTTTTTCTTATAAAAACCAAACTGGCATGCCTGGAGTTCACATACAGGAACTCACATACAGAGTTCACATATACTAGGAAATTTGGGGATCGGAGCATTTTTAAAGGAAATGATAGTGTCAATTTTATTACTTAAATGCACAAAATAACAATGTTTTCACTCTTTATACCTCTACCAATACTTAGGGAGTGAGTTTTAAGAACTGGTGATACTCTGTGGGTATTGTTTTATTACTCTCAGAAGATTGCCATGATGAAAGCTGGTATAATAGGAGTAGACTCACTCATCAAATGGGGCATACAAAACACACAGAGTAGAAATGACTTTTCAAAGCCTGCTTAGCAAACCAGAAAGGAATGTGGACATAGTTTCAGTGCGTAAAAAGATGGAAGGTGGTAGTGCTAAGATCTATCCCCCAGAGTTGCATGTGTTGGATTGTTTGCCATCTATTACTACTATTGGAAGGTGGAGGAAGCTTTAGAGGGTAGGACCTGGTGGGGAAAAAGTCACTGGAGCTGTGCACTGAAGGGGATGTTAAGGCCCAGTGCCTTTCCATCTCTCTAAGCAGCCTCCTCCATTATACACTTCCACCATTGTTTACTGCCTTATCACGGGCCCAAAGACAGCACGGCCAAGCAACCACAGATTTGAACCTCCAAAATCATGAGTCAAAATAAACCTTCCCTCTTATTACTTTGATTTGTCTCAGGTATTTGTTACAGCGACAGAAAACTAACTAACATAAAAGGGCTGTACTCTAGAGGTTGGAATTCAGTACCCCTGAGATTTACCATTCATCCAATACCCACCTACAATATAATACTAAATGCAGAGGTGAATCCCTTAATTTTAATGTATATAAACCTATAATGAAACTTGGCTTTGCACCCACTCACTCACAGGCACCAGCAGCTACCTCATTCCCGGCTGCCATTATGATGACTACAGAGAACTGAAAATGTGACATTTTTCTTTAAAACAGAAACTTAAACTGCTTAAGTTTGGCACACATTAAACTTGCTTCATTTGTGGAACAAATCTAAAAAAAAGGAAATTAGTGCTTTTAAATTCAATTTGGTGGGTGCATTGATCACAGTTTAACAGATCTGTGAAAGCAGGATTAGTCTACTTTAAACTGTTGAAAAGATTGTTCTAAAAAGTGTCAGAATACACATTAATCGAACAGCATTATAAGTCTAAATGAGCGAATATAGAAAAGCTCCGTTTGGCCAGATGCTGAGGGCCTTTTTGCCGGGTTATTAAACTCACTCAGTGCAGGACATGACCAACCTCTGGAAGCTCCATCCTACAATGTTTACAAAGTGTTTTCCCGAAATATTAAAAAAAAATGTTTTGTAGCTGTATCCTGGCCATCTGTTTAGAAAGGGAACAGACTGTTTTTTAAAAAGTTTATTTGGGTAATATAAGTTTTAAAATAACCTGAAAAGAGGTAAAATGAGTATTTGCTTTAGAGAAAATAATGTTAAACTCATAATTGAAGGATAATTAAATATTACTGAAGTTTTAAATATTCTGTTAGATTATGAGGAAAATGAAAAAAACAGTCTGTGTTCCTGTTCCTGTTTACCCTTCATAATTATATGTTAATTTTATTGTCTCTCTTTTGTATCCCCTGTCGGTTCACATTAAATTACAGAGATACAATATATGAGTTTGTTTAAATGTGACCATGCTCTCAAACCACTCCACAATAAGTAAAAGAAGTCTAGGTTTTAAGTGAATTTTTATTTCCCTTCTTTAAAAGTAGGTAAAGTAAATCTGAAGCTAATGCTTCCCCTCTCTTTGATACTGGCCACAAATCAATGTTTCTTAAAAGAGAGTGTATTAATTGGGAAGATATCTGTAGAGAATTCTTTTTTAGTATTAAGAGCTGTTGAGTCAAAAGGCCTAGGTTCAAACTCTGCCCCTACACTGTACTAGCTTGGGAAGTAGAGGAACGTTAACTTTCACTGACTTCAATTTTCTTATTTTTATAGGAGACATTGTAGACATTTTCTACATAGTATTACTCTGAGAACTAAGTAAAATAACTTCTTATAAAATACTGACACTGCGTCTGACACCTGGTAAAGTATTCAATAAATGCTATTGCTGTTAATATTTTTATTATGCCTTCATCATCTTTATGAATAGATAGCCAAATAAGCATGCATTCTGATTGTCAAGGGAAGGGAGATCTGTTGTGTCTTGCATATAATATTAGTAGCAAGACAGCACAAAAAAGAGGAAAGAAGTGTAAGAATAACAAAGTATTCTCCAAATGTTTTTACATGAGGAAGTGTGCATTTCCATGCAAAGGACTAGGCTCAGAAAAGACATAGCACATATTAGAACTCATTTTATTGCACATGTGAAATAATAAATTTATATCATTTATTAATTTGGATTACATAATCTATAGAATAAATGTTCCACAATTAAATATATTTTCCAAAATACATCATTTTTATTTAATTTTGGTTACTTTTTTATAAGTTGAAAAATTGTAACTGTATATCTTCATAGGATATAAAGTGCTATTATATATGTACATAATACACTAATATACTACACTATTGTCAAACATAGTCACCATGCTATAGATCTCAAAAGATTTAGTCTTCTTCTCTGACTAAAACTTTGTACCAATTGACAATTGGGCATCCAGGGATATAATTTTATTCAAAGTGATACCAATATGTAATTGTCATTTAAAGTTAAAAGACCTGTTAGAACTGCAGATTAAAAGGTATACTAGAAAACTGGAGTTCAGCTCTTAAAAATCTTAGGCTCTGTCACTTTTAGTTGTGTTTGTTGACCTCCTAGATATTTAGCCTCTTTCAAAACTGAGTTTGCTTTCATATATTTAAAATGGAGATAATAGACTTCACGTTTCTAGTCCTGCACACCGAGAGCTTGAGAATCATTACTCCATTCTAACAACTGGTAAAAAGGTGAACAAAAAAGTCAGTAACTCTTCCTTAGATCTTCATAGAAAGAGGTCAGACAGGTAGATACAGAGAATTGCAAGTTAATGGAGTGGAAACCCTTCAGTGGAAATCTCTAGGAAACCAAGGGGGAAGGGATGGGAAAATCTGAACTATAACTGAATTGTTAGAGGCTCAGTGTGGACACATCTGAGAGTACGGAACTCCTCGGGGATACAGTCACAGGGAACCCTTCAAGGTTTTGGAGGTTTGCTTCCTGAAATGCCGCCAGATTCTCAAAATAAGAATTATGACAACAACAATAACAACAACCAAACTCTCCTACGCTTTCAGAATGGAAAAGGGAAAAGCACTGATTTTGAAATACATCAGAGTGCTCTGTTTTTCTTCATAAGACCTGTCCTCATGAGGAATCATTTCATACAGACTAACCTTATGAGAACATTATCAGAGCTCACTGGGTGTGAGGAAGAAAAATACCAACCGTAGCCTCTTCTGGCCATGCTACCTGATGGTTGGAGTGGGGTGGGAATAAGAGAGACCAAGAAGCCCTCATGAAGTTCACAGTCCAGAGACACAGGCACACAAAAAGACTGAAATTTAAACATGAGACTATAGAACATGTCCCTCTTCCCATGGTCTACCACCACATTACTGAAGGCCTACTTAGTGCAGTTCTTTTCATCCAGTACATCATTATAAGCCATATTGAGAGGTGAAAAATACAGTATGAAGAGACTGAGCAAGTATCAGAATCAGAGGCAGATATGACAGGAGCGTAGGAATTACCATACGAGGAATTATTTTTATAACTACACTTAATACACTAAGTACTCCAATGAAAGAAGTAGACAACATGCAAGAATAAATGAGCAGCCCCCTCGCCCCACATGAGTAGTGAAGCCTGTTCCCACAGGCAGTGTACTCTAAGATGAATCCTGGACAAGGTCAGTGCCCTGGGAGACAAGGTAAGCCCCAGAGAGTCCCCAGCTCTGGGGAGAAATAACAGATCTGACCAAGAGCGATAGCCCACAAAGAAGCTCAAGGCTACTATAAACTAGAAAAACATTGTGGGATTTATTCTGAAACTGATTCCTTCATGGCAGGCTAGAGTCGGAGAAGAAGCCCAGTGCAGGGCTTACCGTATTGCTAGAGACTGTTTAATCAGGCTCCATTTTTGGAAGTGCTTTAAAACTGAGCTAGAGAACAACTCTACTTCAGGGTTTCCAGTGTTGCCATTCCACAGTGACTAGGTGAGTGACAGTCACAGGAGACAGCTATGGAGAAGGTATGGACTAGACAAAGATTCTCTGGGAGGATTAAACTCATGTCAGGAAGGAAACAAACTCTGCCCTCTATAGTGAGAAACCAGGCCCCATGAGTGTGGCTTTCAGAGGAAGCTGGATTTGAAACAGGTGGTTTAAGTCCAACAGTCTGCATGAAGCCCTCCCCTGCAGCCTGTATCAGAGACAAGAGGGCTGATTGCTTTTCAATCTACCAACATGAGCATGAACACACCTCATCTTGAACAGTTGCTACAGTCTGGGCTGTACAAAGAGAGGGGCCTCTGGAGTGGAGCAGGCACCTCGCAAACCCACAGGCTGTGAATCTAGGTGGAGAAAAGTATGACTTGCTAGATTCCAAGACTGCATGCAGATCCTGGAAAGGAACCACTCATTTGAAAACACAGAGAAATGCTTTTTAGTTGACTCAATTTTTTTATCTTTCTTTTTTTCTCTTTTCATTTCTCCTTTCAACATTTTTGCTATTGTTATTTTTCTTTTGTTTTTCGGTTATTTTGCTCTCTAGTTCTTCTTTTTCTGGTTTGTTTTATTCCATCACTATTATCTAAAACTATTAATTTCTTTTTACTCCTCCATAGACTCTACTATCTCACTTTTCTACCTTCCTTCTCATATTCTACTGGTTTATATTTCATATTTTACTGATCTCATCCTCCAATTCCCTACCCCCTTTATCTTTACTTCTACAAACATTAAGCTTCGTGAATTTTCATATAGGTAACTCTGTGCTATTACTGTTGAATACTGTTCTATTGTTAGTGGAAGTAAAGTTCCATTTAGTAGATATTTAGTATAGGTTGGTAGTTGGTTTGCCTTGGTGTTTACAGTATAAATATAGATATCTTTTCTATGATTATAGGTGGTACATTATTGGTTCTTAGGGCATTTCAGTATCCAATTTGTCTTTGACACTATTATTGTTGCTGATTTTATTACCGTAACCAAGGTGACATAGCTCTTGTTGTTAACTGGTTTTCTTTGCATGTCAATATCTGGATTGCCTTAGTGTCACTAACAATACTGTGGCCCATTCCCAGAGAACTGGGTTGGGGGCCAAATGCAATGCAGTTGTCACTCCCAAATAAACAGAGGTGGATTCTGGACAGAACAGCCTATAGCTATCCATGCCCAGAAGGCATTGCTGAAAATTAGACATAAACTAAAGAGGTCTCCATACTAGCAACAAGGATTTCCATTATAATCAATCTGCAAGCCTCAACACAAAAACAAACAAACAAATAAAAAAAAATAGAAACATGACAAGATAACAAAATGCCTCTAGAAACTCCCAATTCCCCCAGCTGATCCATAGCATATCAAGGGGGAGGAAATCAAGGGCCACACAGTCAAATTACTCAAAAAGATAACAGAAGAAGTAAAAAAAAAAAATTAATAGGTACTTGATGAGCCCCTTACTGATATAACTAAACAGAAGAAGATATAACTAAACAGATAATGGGCCTAAGAAACAAAACAATCTGTGAGTCTACAGAAGACACTGATACAAAGGTAGATGAGCTAAACAAAATGACACAAAACATGAATGACCAGTACAGAAAAGAATTACAGTCCATAAAATGGAACCAAATACAAATTCAGGAGACTAAAAATTCTGTCAAAAGTATGAGCAGCAGAAGTAAGCATTGTGAGAAGAGAGTGTTAGAACTAGAAGACAGGGCCATTATTGGTGACTTAGTAATGAAAGAGACTTTTAAAATAAAAGAACATGAAAAACTGATCCAACAGATGCTAGATAATGAAAAGAAGAATAATCTCAGATTAAGTGTAATTCCTGATAAATCAGAAAATAGCACAAATGGCATAAAGAACATGTTTAATGAAATAATACCAGAAAAATTCTAAATAAAAGAAAATAACATACACATAAGTGAGGAACATATAATCCCAATTACCAAGAATCACAAAAAAAAACCTCTCTACAGCACATCATAGTCAAAATCCCAGAAGTTTAACACAAGAACAGAATTTGAAAAGCCACCTCTCTAATGGCTTTTCTCTAAAGCAATGAATCACTTGCAAAGAAAATCCTATCTGAACTGCAGCAGACTTCTCAACACAAATTTTAAAGGCCAGCAGAGCTTGCAGGGAAGCTTTTCAAGTCCTAAAGAAAAATAATTTCCAACCCAGACTGATATATCCTGTAAAACTATCTTTCAAAATTGATGAAGAAATGAGATACTTCCATGGTAAACAGCACCTGAAGAAATTCAGCACAACTAAACCAGAACTCCAAAAATTCTCAAGGATACGCTAAAAGAGACGATGAAGCTAACAATGTCAAAAGGTCCAATAGAATGAATACACCAGGTAGGATAAGCAGTTAAGTAGAACTGAAAGAAAGGAGATCAGCAATAGGAAAATAATGCAATGACAGGAATTAAGTCAGTGCTTTTCAGTAATAACTCTTAATGTGAATAGTTTCAATTCTCCATTCAAAAGACTCAGACTGGCAGAATGCATCAGGAAACAAGATTCAACTGTATGCTATATACAAGAAACACATATAATAAAAAAATTCATAGACTAAAAATCAAAGAATGGAAAGCAATATTATATGCAACAGAAATCTGAAAACAAGCAGGAGTAGCTATCCCATTTTTGCACAAAGTAACTTCAAGCCAAAATTCATCAGAAGTAAACAAGTTTTCTACGTATCGGTTAAGGGAACAATTCACCAGGAAAAGATAACAATTACAAATATATGTATACCAAACAATAGATTGCCCAAACTCATTAAAAAAAAAACACTTCTAGACATAAAAGATAAAATAAGACAAACAGCAAAGCAATTATAGTGGAACACCTGAATAGCCCACTATCAGAAATAGATCAACTAGACAAAAAAAACAACAAAGCAAAATCACAATTGAACAAAGTCTTAAGAAAAAAACGGACTTTATAGATATTTACACTATCACAAAGAGACAGATCAACCAGACCAAAAAAAAAAAATCAAACAAGAAAAATCAGAGTTGAACAAAACCTGCAAACAAATGAACTGAATAAATATCTACAGTGTTCCACCCACAACAACATATACATTCTTCTAAGTAGTGCGTGGAACTTTCTCCAGCATAGACCACATATAAAACAATAAAGCATGCTTGAGAAAATGCAAAAGAACTGAAATTATACCACGCAGATTATCAGATTATAGGGCAATGCAACTAGAAATCATTGGTAAAAGAAACCACAGATACTATACAAACACCTGGTAACTGAACAATACACTCTTAAAAAACTCAATGGGTCACAGAAGAAATAAGACAGTTCATAGAATTAAACAATTTTGCCAGTACAACATACCAGAACTCATGGGACACAATGAAAGCAGTCCTAAGAGGGAAGCTTATAGTTGTGAATGCCCACATCAGAAAAACAAAGCAAGCCCAAATAAATAAATTAATGATACACCTGAAGATTCTAGGACAATAAGAATAATCTAAATCCAAAGCTAGTACAAAAAGAAAATAATAAAGATCAGTGCATAAACCAAGGAAATGGAGATTAAAAAAAAATCAAAACAAAGAATCAATGAACTGAAGCTGATTCTTTGAAAGAATTAACAAAATAGACAAACTCTTAGCCAATCCTACAGAAAAAGAAAGACCAAAACCAATGCAATTACGAGTGAAAAAAATGTGCAATCACACTGCCAAAACCAAAAAGATTATTAGCAACTACTTTGCAAATCTGTATGCCAGTAAATTGGAGGATTCAGAAGACATGGGTAAATTGCTAGACACATAAGAATTACCAAAATTGACCCAAGAAGATATAAAAGCCCTGCATAATCTAGTAACAGGCAATGAAGTTGAAGCAGTAATTTTAAAAAGTACTAACTAAGAAAAGCATAGGTGGATTCACTGCTGAATTGTACAAGAATTTCAGGGAAAATCTAATGCCAATCCTTCTCAAACTCTTTAATGAAATCAAAAGGAAGGAGTACTCCCAAAGTTATTCTGGAAGCTGGCACTGCTCTGATCCCAAAAACTACACAAGGATCTAAACAAAAAGAGATCTACAGGCCAGTCTCCCTAATGAAGATAGATGCAAAAATCCTCAGGAAGACACTGGCAAATAGAGTGCAACAAATCATCAAAATAACTGTACATCACGACCAAGTACGCTTCATCCCAAAGATGCAAGGATGGTTCAATATACATAAATCAATAGTTGTTATATGTCATGTAAACAGAAGCATGGAGAAAAATCACACAATCATCTCAATAGATGCAAGAAAAGCCTTTGACGGAATCCAACATTCACTTGTGACAAACACCCTCATGAAAATAGGTATAGAAAGACTTTACCTCAATCTGATAAAAGCCATTTATGACAAACTCACTGCCAACATCCTAGTAAATGAGGATCTGAAAGCTTTCCCTCTAAAATCTGGAAAAAGAGAAGGATGTGTACCAGCACAACTCCTGTTCAACAGAGTACTCAAAATATTAGCCAGAGCAATCAGGCAAGAGAAAGAAATAAAAAAGAGATTTATAGAAAAGGAAGGTGTCATAATATCATTATTTGAAGATGACATGATCTTCCACATAGAAGGCCCCAAATATTCCACCAAAAGACTCCTAGAATTAATAACCGAATGCAGCAATGTAGTAAGATACAGAACCAGTACACAAAAACCAGTAGAATTCCTGCATGCCAATGATGAACTCACTGAAAAAATAATTAGGAAAATAATACCATTTACAGTAGCATCAGAAAAAACTAAGTAATTAGGCATTAATGTAAATAAGGAAGTGGACGAGTTCTACAAAAAACAAAAATACAGTACTCTCAAAGCAGAGATTAGGGAGAACAAGAGAAAATGGAAAGATGCTCTGTTCCTGAACAGGCTGACCTAACATAGTCCAAGTGGACATACGCCCAAGATGGACATACAGTTTTAACACAAATCCAATCAAAACACCAATGGCATTCCTCACCAAACTAGAGAAAACAATCCTAAAATTAATATGGAACTAGAAGAGACCCAGAAAAGCAAAAACAATCTTGGTTAACAAGAGCAAAGCAGGAGGCATCACAATCCCTCTCCTCCCTCACATCTCCTTCCATCTCTTGATCCCCTTCCCATTTCAGAAAGACCCATCTCACTACTTCCTATTATCTATATTTCATTTTGCTGTTTGTTTATAATTTGGGTTTCTCGGATAAAGAAACACTGCAATATTTAAGTTTGTGTGTCTGATTTATTTCACTTACCATTATGGTCTAAAGGTACATCCATTTTCCTACAAATGACTCAAGTTTATACTTCTCTATGGCAGAGTAGTACTCCATGGCGTGTAAATACCACTTTCTTTATCCATTTATCTGTTGATGGACATATAGACTGCTTCCAAGATTTAGATATTATGAAATGTACTGCTACAAACATGGATATGCAAGTATCACTGTAATATGATGTCTTCAACTCTTTAGGGAAGATACCTAGATGGGGAATACCTAGGTCAAATGGAATTTATAGTTTTAGTTTTCTGAGGAATCTCTATACTGATTTCCATAATTGTACTAGTTTATTTTCTCACCAATAATGTAAAAAGGTACTTTTTACCCTGAAGCCTTGCCAACATTTGATATCTTGATGATAGCCATTCTTTCTGGATTAAGACAGAATCTGAGCATTGGTAAAGGGGCAGTCATTTACAAACTAGTAGCTTCAGACCTTGGTTGCAGTAACCACTGCTCCTTTGTCTTGTTTTGACTTCCTAAAGGTATCAGCTTCACTTTGCTTACTAGAATTTATACTGTAAAGGTTAAATTCTGGCATTTGTTGGGTTATAAGGAACTTGTGCTAATGAACACTGGATCACCATCTTCAACTGATCACTGTCTTCAACACTGGATCACTGACATGAGAATTAGTGGGGGGAAGGCAATAAAATAAAATTAGTGATATCTTTTTTTTTTAATTTTTACCAAGAACATGTATTGGTACATTGTATACATAATGATCATAATCAACATGGTTATTTTGTACCTATACATGATGTATCTTGGTTACCCCCCTTCCCCTCCCTTCCCTTCCATTCACCCACCCCTCCCCATTTGCAACAAGTGTAGCTACACTTTACCATTTTTTCCCCTTTCATCTTACTTTTCTTTTAACCTTCTTCTTTATCCCCCTTTTCCCTATCTAGTTCTCTCTAGTGATATCTTTTGGAGTGTTCGAGAAGGACAGTTAATAAAGACTCGTTAAAAAGTCAAAGATGAAATAGTGTGTCTGTTCAAGAGAAAAGAAAAAAGTGTACAGATTCAGCCACGTGACTTTCCCACAACTAATACAAACTTCAGCATTTGTCAGCCTCGATGCTGTGTGAATTCCAGTAGCCGGTGCTGGGCTCCATCAGCATGCCAAGTTACAGGATGCTAGAACAGGTTGCATCCTTGGGCAGCCCATCTCATAAAATTAAAAAATACAAGATGAAATTTGCCCCCAAAGGGCTGAAAATTAAAAAAAAAAAAAAAGAATGAGAAGAATAGAAAAGGGATCACAGAGGAGAAGTATGAGCCAAAGTTAATGGAAGAAAGACCAAGATGTCACTAACATTATCAAAAGAAAAGAAACACAAGTGTAAGTGATAACATCAGAAACCACAATCTTCTCAATTCAATGGTGAAAAATGGGACCTGCAAAGATATAGCCTAAGGTGAGCAGGCCATTCTGTGGCACACTGATTAATGTCCTGTATGTGGGACTTCTAATATCATATGATGCAGGAATTCTGCAGTTCCCCAGCAAAACACGATATCCACAAGTTATAGGAAAACTCTTCTCAAATGAAAAAGATAAGGAGCTGTGCTGAGGAAAGAAGAAAGAGTTCATACAATAATTTAAAGTGTTCATTAAAATATGTCTCTCCTTAACTCATTACAAAATAGAAATTTTTCTCTAATCCAAAATATACGTGATGCCAACCAAAGAATACAGAGTACTTGAAACAAAAACAAACAAAAAAGGTAGAATAGCAATGTTTAGACCATTTCTGAAAATCTTTTGCTTACAACATATATTGAGGGTAGGAAGATATGGGCTCAAATTAAGATGTATTGAGAGACATTGGAGAAAAACAAAAAAATAGGCATAGAGAGTTTCTTAGTTACTTTCTCATCACTGAGACGCAACACCTAAGACCATTCTTCTCAAGAGATCTGGTTGGTAGAGCAGAAGGTGTTCATGGCATGGCAGGTAGGAAGCAGAGAAAAAAGTCAAGAGAGAAGGAAGGGAGACACACCTATGCAGGCCACGCCCCCCCGACCCACCTCCTCCAATCAGGCTTCACCTCCCAAATCACATTTAGCTATAAACTCACCAGTGGACTAATCAACTGACCAGTATCACACTCCTATGATCCAGTCACCTCCCACAAGCCTCTCCTATGAGCCCGTGAGGCTTCAGGGGGACATCTAGATATAAATCATAACACAGAGGCAAAGAGAAAGCTAGGAAGGGACTTATGGAGAGATGAAGAGAGGCAAAAAGAGACAGAATGATACAGAAAGTGACAGTGAGGGGAAGAAAGTTGCAAGAAATCATCCAATTCACTTCTCCACATCAGGCCTCTTCATGACTAAATTGGTTAGACGGAAGAAATGCATCTTCCTAGTATTACAGTTAAACAAATTTGGGAAGTTGTATGAATAAACTACTTTAGGTAGCCAACTCCCTCACGTGGGAAATGTTCCTTAAAACAAATATAAATCCTCCATGCTTTGCTGTGTTTTCTTCTCAATATTAATGGAAGATGGTCTGAGTCTATCCTCTAGGAAATAATTTTTCTTTCTTATATCTCCCCTCAGGCATTTTCTTTTCCTGGCTGAATAATTGTTCCTCTCTCTGTTCTTCATGATTCTAATTTTCTAAACTTTTAATTATCTTTATTGGTTTCCTGAGCATCCTCTGCAAATCCCCTCAAGCCCACCTGAGAGTAATCTAATAATGAAAACCATATGAATATGTATAGATCATCTTCTGCTGCTTGTAGGAAATCAAGCAATTACACAGGCCTTATTTCCTTTGACCATCACCATCTCCCCATGATACAGACATTACAGAAGAAAAGGCATAAAGGGTTTAAACACCTTGGATATTGCTTGACAGATGGAAGAAAACAGACGCATGGGCAGGAATAGGTGCTCAAAAGCAACAAGTCTGCTTAGTGCAGGGAGGAAACTCAAAGACTGGAACAGAAAATGGAGGGTGGACTCTGAGGAGGCTTGTGTGCCACAGAAAGGACTTTTTTGTTTTATCTGTGTTAGGAAATGGGTGTTTTATGCAACCCAGTGCAGGGCCAGCCTTGTGTAAATGGGAAGTTGTTCTGCCCACTCTATGGGATGGGATCTGCAGCAGGCGAGAGGGCTTTAGGCCAAACATCTGTGAGGGTACGGGAGTCCCTGCAATGGGCAGGCAAGAGACAATGCATCTCAAATGGAGGCAGACACTATAGAAATTGAAGACGGGAGCACACATTCAGGGGATATTATTGGAAAGAGGAAGGACTGCCTATGAAAGGATTAAAAGGGAGTAGCCAGGAAACAGGAAGAAAGGACCAGGAGAGCAGCCCTCTCATGCAAATAGAGCTCTGCTATGGTCTGAAAGTTTCTGTTCTCACAAACACTGAAATCTTAACCCTGAAGGTGTATTAGGAAGTGGAGTATTTAGAAGGTGATTAGACTACAGGGTGTCACACTCCTGACTGGCACTGGGACCCTTGTAAAAGAAGCCTGAAGGAAACCCCTCCCCACTTTCCCCATGTGAAGGCACAGAGAAATGGCAGCTTCTGCAAACTGAACGATGACGCTCATCAGACATCAAATCTCCCACCACCTTGATCTTGGGTTTCCCCATATCCAGAACTGTGAGAAATAAATCCGTGCAGCTACGCGATTCATGGAATTTTGTTTTTATAGCACCTCAGATGCACTAAGAGAAGCATCCAACTCCAAGACTGGGCACTAGCCACACAAAATCAGCAAGGAAGTCCCAGGGTGGGTACACTGCATGTCATCAGGAATGACCCCAACAGGGTTATTGTCAGTAAGAGACGGAGCAGAAGAAAAACTGCTGTGAGTCAAGAAGTAAATTCTGAGAAATCAAAACAACTCCGTCTAGAAGTTTTATGGTGATAAGGAGATATAAGGCAGTAACTTGAGGGAAATCTAAGAAGCATAGAAGGAGTTTTGCTTTGGGGGATGTTATATGGAGAAGAGAATCAGCAGAATATGAGCAAAGCATCACGGAGCATTACATTTTTATGGGTGAAAACACACCATCACTTGGCAAATGAGTAAGCCTTAGCTAAAAATAGAGTGAACCTGGCATTAAATATTTCCATGCTATGAAGTATTAGGCATTAATGTGTGCAGTAAATCTAAGAGACAATTAGGATATTTAAATACGATTTATTGTTCTATCCATGCATAGATATTTATGTATATTTCCAATCCTCTAGTAGTACTGCTCACAAAGAAAAAAAAAAACCGACCAGTATTCCAAATAAAAAGAATACATTCCAATTCTTTTATATGTAAAATCACTCACTATGTATCAGTGTCCAACATACTAGCAGGTAAAAGAATGCTAGTGATTCCCATCTGGCATGTTTATGGGCCATAAAACAACTCATATTCTTAGTTTTTAGCTTCAGCATTACTTTTATTATTCCCCCATAATATAAAAGTACCTAGTGTTTTGTCTGACCCATTGTATAAGATGAAAGAATTGAAATGAACGTTGTCACTATCTTTGAGTCCTGATGTACCTGATTCCTTCATTCAGAAAGAATCACTCAGACATCCTAATACAATTTTAAACACCCCATGAAAGTTTTCCAGTCTGATCTTGCCATTCCTCTGCAGTCTATAACTAGTAATCTCATTAATATGTTATCAGACCATCAGTCTTAGTGTCCCTATCACATGGCTTGTTCAGCTGTCATTTTGCTATGACTTCTGGACCCACTTTTGTCTCTTTGCTAATATGCTGTTTGTTTTGGTGAACTTTGCAAAGCACTTTGCCATATACTTATGGCAAAATAAAATTCCGTTTCTCATTCTCCTCTTCACCAATAGCATTTGACACAAGAATTCTAGTCTTTAGATTTTGATATTTTGTTTTATGGAATTCTAAACCAGCACTCCACCCAATTCAGTTGCCCATAAATGCTTCATCTAGAGGATCTCTAATTTTATTAGTATAGTATATTGGGCTCTCAAAATTAATCTGAAAACAGTTTTGCACTGCTAAACCAAAAGTATGATTAAACAAAAACAATTTTAAAGCTTTAGGTACCCTTAAGTGTCAATTATTCCACAAACCTAAATAATTAAACAGTCAATACCATCGTAAGAAAAAGTGCTTACTATTTGACTGTCCCATTTTGGCTGTGGACAATGGTTGTGGATGATGGAGTGGTTTACCTTCCAAGGGTGCAGGAACTAGGAGCTTTGTCTGCAGTGTAGTGATGCCGATGTGACAGGACCTTTAAAATGGGGCATCTACTGAAAGATGACTGGGGACACTGCCCTCGGAAGGGATGAAGGTAGCTCTTGTGGGACCTTGAATTAGTTCCCATGTCTGTGGGTATTATAAAAGAGTAAGCCTGGCCCCTTCCCATTCTCTGGCTTCCTGTCTCACCATGCAATCTCTCTTTTGCACATGTTCCCGCCATGATGCCATCTGCCATGGGACACAGCCAAGAGAGGCATCACCAGAGCTGAGCAGGTGTCAGGATTATCCTCTTGAGCCTCCAATAACTATGAGCTAAATAATCTCTTTTCTTTACAAACTACACAGCTTCAGGTACCCTGTTATATTAAATGAAAATGGGATAATATAGATGAACAAAGTATCACGTGAATACTAATCTGCTCCGCCATGTCTACTGTGACATACCATGTGGAGTATAAGAAGTAAAATATCACTGAGATCTGCAAGACTGTGGTAAAAATAGATACTCCACAGTAGCCAGAAATCTATTTAAGTATTTCATGCTACGGGATTTTTAAAAATAAGAAGAAAACTGCTGATCCCAAGAAAAGACTTATTTTGTTAAAAGATAATCAGCTGCTGCTCTAGTTAAGATCACTTTAGAAGAGCGGTAATGACTTCAGGTTGCACTTTTTTTTAAAGCTAGCCTGAGGTTGACCTTGCCAATAAACATATAGTAACAGCAGATTTCTAAGTACACGGACAAGAACCAGATGTCAAAGGCAAATGAACACATCATGAGATTTCTCAATCCCCTGAACAACTGAAAGACATCATCAGATGATGGACCGGCCCTCTGCCAGCCACACCTGAGGCAGGAGATGTCTACAATAAGAAGGGATCAAGGAACAACACGAAGGAACCACTATAAGGAAGCAAGATAAGAAGAGCCTCTCTATTTTATCACACCTTTAGAGAACTACCTCTCAAATCCATGTTCTATATTACTTAGAAGAAGGGAATAAGATCTATTCCTTCCAGAACTTCTAAGACAGAAAAATAGCTCACAGAGATATTGGGTATCACCACTGAGCCCAGCTGTCTGTTTCTCAAGAGACTTTGAAAGGAATAAGAGTACAGAATCTGGCCCCCAGCCTTCAAAACTCAGAAACTTGAGTTTGGCAGCAGTCAGAGATGGGGGCGTGTACTCACAGTAGACTGATGTAAAATGCAGAATGCAAAGGGCTATATCTAAATGGAGAAATGTAAACATCACAAGGACCAAAGTCCTCATACATCCTTGACTAGGACATACTTTCCCAATAGTCTGACTCATGTAGAAATCCAAATTATAATCAGAAACTACTTGGTTATCATAAAATTAGAAAAGAGATTGGTTAGATGACTCACTTTTTTAATAATAACAGACAAAAATGCTTTCCATCTCTATCTTCAAGACTAGGCATTCTGTGCCAAGGAGAACAGTAGCACAACCAGCCCTCTTCCGGGCAATGTGCTCGGCCACTCCACACCAGCATGATGTCTGTGAGTGTAAGGCCTCCGAAGGGCCAAGGATGCTTTCTGTCTTGTTCGTCACTACATCCTGTGTGTAATGGTTATGTCAAATTTCAATTTTTTAGTTTGTATTAATTTTTATTATTTTAATTGTTAATCTTTATGGAGTCAGTATAATTCATATATAGTATAATGACCAAATCAAGTTAGTTAGTATCTCTATCTCCTTAATATATGTTTAATTTTTAAGATGCAATAATTGTATATATTTATGATGCACAGTGCAAATTTCAATACTGATCAAATTACAGTAATTATCATATCCAACTCCTCATCATTACTTTGAGTTTGGATCATCTGCAGATCTCTATGCCAGATAGTCAGAAGATACATAGGTTATTATGAACTACAGTCATTCTACTGTGCTGTAGAATTAGAATTTATTACTTCCATCTTATAGGCCACCTACCCCCTATTCGACCCCATTCTCAACATGAAATTCAAGCAAGCTGACTTCCCAGTCCTAATCAGTGAACGAATTTACTTATTTTTCTCAATGTTTTAGCCCAAGAATTGTCACACGAAAATACAAAAATCTTAAGAATAGTAAACTCAATACAGCAAATAAAAATGTTAATGCATGCTAACCCTTCAAGACTGGACTCTTACCACATGCTAATAGGGGTTTGTGAAATGTTCGCTGCACACAAGACAAGCATATGCAAAGTACAGACAAATGTTCTTTCCTTTACACTCCTTATCACACTGCAGAAGCAGCCTGGACAGTGTCTCCGCCCCCCTGCAAAGCAGCTGACTAGAATGGTAACATGTTATTTAATTAACCAACTAGCCTTGGAAGATCATGCTACTAATGTAAAGTTGTGATAGTACACAGATATGAAGTAACATCACATCCTTGCAGACAAACAAGATTACTAAATGTTTATAAATCAGGCAAAGGGTCTAACAAGGTCCTGGCACACAGTAGAATCTCAGAATTTTTTAACTCTATTCCTCTTTTCTCTTTAGTTGAGTGCTTCTTACACACACACACTTATACTATAGATCTTCCTCTAATTTGCTGTATTCATTACTTAATAATGAACGAATTTTGAGAAATAGCAACATGATGCCCTCAAGATGGATTTTCTCAGTAATAATGGAATTCCTGATGTATTTAATAACAGGAATGGGAAGCATTAAATATTGAGCATGAAAGAAAAGATTACGATGGATTTTCCTATTGATTGATTTATGCTCTTTTATCAACCATCTGGATTTGATCCTTGTGCTAGAGACGTCAAAAGTAATTTTAAAAATACTCTCCCCTAATGCATTTCCTTCATCACTCCTTCGGGAGCTTTCCATATAATCAGAAAGCCAGCCAAAATAAAAATTTAGGAGCCATTACTATTAATAAATGCAAGCTCCTGGGTAAAGTGTCAAAACATTTCCAAAGGACCAGACTTTAACCTCCACTTCATTCCTCTCACTTCTATCCAATTACCAAATGCATGCCATTCGAACCAAAGTGCACATTTGTAAAGTCTGACATTGACATGCACCACACAGAGATCAGAACTGGGCAGAAGCCCATGACTTACTATGATTTATATTCTGTCATTGGAGCTAATGCATAGTCAATGGTTCAAAATTTGCTTCCCTTTCTTCAGCCCTTTAAATAGAATCAAGCGTAGGCACAATATTAATTTTAAAGTTAACTTACTCTAATTGAATGGCAATGCTTTATTACAGTCATGTATCAAGCAAGGGCCATAATACATAAGTGACACAGCTAAAGTAGATCTTTCCATGCTTTGCTTTTCATTTCGCTAGATTTTTCATTCATAAGCTTTTTGGATGCTACTGTTAGTAGATTAATATACTCTCTTGGTAAATTAACATTCCTAAATCTTCCCTTTACTGGCCACAACATTCCTAAATCATGCACATGAACATGAAAACCAGTTCATACTTTTTCAGAGGTATTCTTATACCACAGAAACTCACAGCTAAAGGGACTTCCAGTGTCACCCATTCTATACACCCTCTTCTAACAGAAATCAATTTCCACACCACTGCCACCTCCCATGACTGTCCCTCAGATGACTCTGTCTCGATGAGTTAATGACATGCTTAAAAGACCTACGTAACATTCAATGAAAAAACGATGGATCTGCGTGATACGGCTGATTTATATCTTCCTAGAAATTAAAAATAAAAAAGAAGCTCCTGTGGTTGTATTAAGAAACCACATATGATTTTTGTCATCGTCTGATTTTCACAGTAAACATTAAATCTGGTCTAAAAGAAAAATGTGAGGTTTGTTTTGAGGCCCTTGATCCCCCTTGAGAAGGATCCTGGACACTGTGCTTTTTGCCATGTCAATCGTGAGAATAAAGTAAGAAAATATGTGTAAAACTTGATTAAAAAAAAACACTTCATAAGGTTAAAAATATAAGAGAATATATTTATAAAAGGGATTGATGAAAATAGTAACAATTACAAATATCAAAGAGAGAAGAGTCTTTGACTTTATATTGTGAGGAGCTGGAAATGTAAAATTTCATTTGAATAATGTGAAAAATTCCAAGGTGTTATTCGTTCTTTGGAAAAGTAACACTAAGCCTAATCATCTCTAAGCCATTCCAATTTTTATAGATCCAGCACTTTACCACGCTCATCCCAAACCTTCACAGCCTGTTTCCTTTTCTGTAAAACACTTGACCCTTCTCACCACCTCATCTCTAATTTCTAGTCATCCTTTTGATTGCAATTTAAATGCCATTGTTTCAAGGAAATTTTCCTGTCTCAAACCCCACTCCAAACTAGGTCAGGTCAGTTCCTCTTATTATAAATTTTTTTATTTATTAGTACATAACAACTACTTAACTGATGTTTATAGCAGCACAATTCCTAATAGCTAAATCTTGGATGCAGCCTATATGTCCATCAACAGACAAATGGATGGAAAATGTGGTATTTATACACAATAAATTTGAATCATTTGTAGGAAGATAGATGCACAATGAAAACATAACGTTAAGGGAAATAAATCAGATACATAAGCCTAAATACCATACGGTTTCTCTCATATAGGAAAGCCAAAGTATAATTAAAGAGCAATTCCCTTTATTACAGACTTTCGAAACATTTTATATTCCTCCTTGTTGCAGTTTAGGGAAATTATAATCACTGAGATATTGGCTTGTAACATGTGCTCTGAGTAACATACACTCTATGTCTGTTTTGGTAGTCCACCCTGTCAATACGCATTAGTGAAGAAGGAATAGCTAGTCCTTGGCCTCTCTGTGCACAAATGCTGCAGAATCTCTTCTACCACCACTCCCGATCACGTCTGGTTTCTTAGTGTGTGGGTACTTTTGACTGATTTCGTTATTTTTGTTCCTCTAAGTTGGTTTCAGCAATGACTATTCTCCTGGCAGTGCCACGACCACTCACAGGGCAAGAGATGACGCCACTGTTAGCCCTCTGGGCATTCTTCAGATTGTAATAAACGTAATTCCATCTACAGGAGCCAGCATTAAAGCACTTCCTCTTCCGCCTCCTCTGCAAAGTGTGATCTCACTGCCCATCACTCAGGAAAGCCTCCTGGTCTACCTTTCAAGCTCCATTCAGTACTTGCACCGCTGTGTGGAGCTCCTCTGCTCACTGCTCTGCTTGCTGAAAGCAACACCCTGTCAGAAAGTGTGAGTGAGAAACACGCTTTGAGAAATTCTATGACCTTATCAATATGCGAAGTCTAGAATATAATAAATGCCTATACAGAGTTGTGCATTTCATCCCACACGGTGGTAAGAAAATGACTTATTCCTATATTTAGCTCCCTGTTACTTTATTACAAGGAGAAGTAGTTGGTGCATATCAGATTCTTCTCTATGATCAGCATAACTGTTCTTTTCCACCGTGAAACAAGCTCATTTACATTCCAAGATCAGGCATCTGAACAGAGCATCTTTTCGTCACCCGGGATGGCTATACTTTTGCCCCCTCAGTTCTACAAATCCCCTAGCTTATAATTAATCTTCTCCAGCCCCATGTACGGCACCAGAAGATGTGTGTGGAGTATTTGCAGTGTACAGCTAACATATCTAAAATAGATGGTTACCACACAGCTTGGATAAAGACTGAGGACTGGACCACATTTATCAGACATTTTTTCCAGGCTAACAGGAAAATAAACTGGAAACATGCAATTTTCAATTGTTTCTGTTTTTATGCCCCAGCTTCTCTTGAATAAAGATGACATCCAGACTACTGTTCTTTCCAAAGCCTTGAATTTTTAAAAGAATGCAAAGCTGATTGTATTCTGCCCTCTATTGTGCCAATTGACTGTGCAGTGCTGAAACAAAAATCTCTCCCTTTCTGACCTTCATATCCATCAGTGGACATTGTCAAACCTGACATTTTATTGTCCCGTCCTTAGTGGCATGCTGTAAATAGAAACATTATTGTTATAAATTGCTCTTTGAAGTTTGACATGGTACAAATTACACTGTGTACTCTATTTTATTAAATGGTAAAACTCAGCAGGCTTTCTATCGGGAAGCTACCCTACGGCACTTTGTTCTCCTGAGAAATGAGACCTATGTTGGCAGGCTAAGCAAGAGGCCCCCTTATAACCATTCTGTCAGCGAATAAGTCATAAAGTCTTTTTCCTGGGTGCACTGTAAGCCATTTATCCTGCTCTGTTTTAATATATTTCTTAACGTACAGAGGTCATACACTCTATCTCAGCATGGGCTTATGCCTGCACTCAGATTTTAAAAAACACAAACTGGGAATTAGTACATAAACAAACATGACAATGAGAAGGAAGTAAAGAGGGATCAAGTGTTTTTCTTGTCTTTTAAAGAGGTTTAAGTCAACCACGAGTGTCTGAATGTCTGAACACAACATCTTCAATGTACTAGAATTAATGTGCGGAATATAAAGAATAATAGTCTTTGTAAAGCACAGAGCCTTATTGTGTAAGTATTGGGTAAATACATGAATAAAATAAAAGAAGACGTTACATGGCAAGAACTGCTAATTACAATTATATTGATAAGATGTTAGACAGATAAGCATAGCTCATCACAACACACAGTCTAGAACACAGGTTAGCAAATTACAGTCCTTTGTAAATAATTATTGCAAATTATTTGTAGCTACGGTGGGTACCTCAGCTCATGAACTTAATCATTTCCATGATTCTGGCTGTAAACTAAGTTGTACGAGAACTGAATCAAATTCAAATGTAATGGTTAGGTTCGGTGTTGACCTACAGGAAAATCTGATTCAGGTCTTGTCCAACTCGGTTTGTGACCTGAATTGTGGAAAGAATTAAGTTTGTGAGCTGAGATAACACTGTACTTGTAATGGAATACAGGAATGACTGCTTTTGTTCTATAACAGCAGAACTGAGTCACTGCAACAGGAACCTATAGCCCACCAAACCTAAAATGTTTACTGTCTTCACAGAAAAAGTGCCAGCTCCTACTCTAGAGGGCCAGAGGAAGAAGAGTTACTATGCAGTGGCCTGGTCGAGAAAGGCTGAAGAATAGGGAGAAACCAGTGAGGAAAGGAAAGGAGGGAAGAACACTGTGACTGTTAACTATGACGAGTCTGCTTCACTACAGCATACATGTAGATCAGCAAACTGAGGGCGAAGGCCCACCTCAGTTCTGGGTGGCACCAATCAGCAGGCTTGTAACCTGGGTGGAATAAAAACTGGAAAGAAGAAAGAAACACGCCCATTTTGAAGACCTCCAGTCTCCTTGAGCAGATACACCTTTTCTGCCATTGCCTTTGAACATCGGTCTCTGCATCTCCAGCTTCTTTGGTCTTCTGACGTGGACTTGCACCTACAACTCTCCGGTGAGCTTCCAGGCCTTCAACCTTGGACTGGAGCTTCATCTGTGATCCCTCTTGTTCTGTGGATTCCATTGTCTCGATCTGAGCAGCTCCTGGATCCTCCCACTCTCCAAAGAGAGCGTCACTGTGGAATTTCCCACCTCTTCCTATAAGGCTACCTAATAACTCCCCTTGCATAATTGCACAAATGTTTTCTCTCAGTCCTGTTCCTGTAAAGAACTCTAACCAATATGAACACTGCCAGCTGGGAGAACCACATGAGCCAAAGCACAGGGGTGGGAATCTGTAGCGTGTGATGATACATAAGCCAAACTGGATTCAGTTGGTGGAGGTGATCTTGGGGAAGTACAGACTGGGTGGAATAGGTAGTTTTGAGCTTTACCCAACACTGAGCAAAATCGCCTAATGCAACATGAAGAAATAAGAATGTTCTCTTTCTAGTTACCACAGAAGAGTTTTGTGCCAGTGGTGGTTTTGTAGGCAGGTAAAACAATGAAATACATAGTTTAGAAAATATTATCATTTTTATTTCCATAAAGCAGTCACCTTATTTTATCTAACTAGATCAGTCTACTGCAGAGCAAAGATCATCAAAGAGCTTTTTATACCATCTCTATAAATCCAGCCTTCTTTTTTATTCATTTCAAAGAACGTTTAACATTGTTATTTATAGTTTCTTACCCAGCACATACTTGTGTCCCTTATACTTGTGATCCACATTTTCTTCATGTTTAATACTTGAAGAATCAAAGCCCTGAGCAGCCACAGGGAACACGAATAGTCTTTGACCCTGTCCTTTTTGATTTACAGGGTGTACAGGTGCTGTCATTTTGATTTGCCCAAAGGTTAAAGCTTAAAGACAGTGCAGAAAGCGCAGTCCTCCAAAGAGATAAATACACTAGGGCCAGCTCCCAGGCAAATGGTTTTTGATATTCTAGATCCCAGCTGTCGGCTATTCCAGTCTAGCTGGGGCCTCAGCTCAGCCTAGGAAAGGCTTAGCAAATCTGTGCAAGTGAGCAAGGACAAGTCATGTGGCCCAGCTGGAAACCATCTGTGCCTCTCTGAAGAGTCTGGATAAATTCTGTGTGGAATTATAGGTCCCATGATAGGTATACATAGAATACCCAGGATCCTTCTGAGAAAGATTCCTCAAATTTTCAGACTACGCTGGAGCCAAATTCACCTCTCAGGGGGTCACCTGTGACCAGATTAGACATCGGGATGTTAGGCAAAAAGTTAGTCATTAGCAGGTCTGTAGACAGGTGGCTAGGGGCTACTTGAAAAGCAAAGAAGATGTGATTTTTCCTTTTCTTTTTTTTCCTTTACTTTCTTAATCATCAGTAGTGGATACAATCCACACAAGCTTGTGGTTTCAAACTCTAGCTCAGGAGACTGTAATATTCTCTGAAAATGCTGATGCAGACCAGGGCTTTTACAAGTCCAAACCATGAATGAGGAGTTAGAAAAACCTCAAGGTTTCCTAACACATGAAACAAAAACTATCTACCTAGGGAGTAAACAAAGACCTAACTAATAGGTCAACATTTTCCTTGTAAAAGAACAATGACCTCAGACTAGGAAGGACATTCCTTGAAAGGTCCAGCTAATCATATAAACATAACCTGAGACCTCATTCAGTTCGCCTGCCACTTTGGCTTTGCCCATCTTCACGCTTAAAGGCTCGCACTCCATTTCTCTCTCTCTCTCTGCCTCTCTCTCTCTCTCTCTCCTTCTCTTTCTCTCTCTCCTTACAATAAGTTCTACCTATACTCTATACAATGGCCTGAGTCTTGTGTGAAATCTTATGTCAAACTCAAACAACAGAGGTGTATTGCAATTTCTTCCCAGTGTTAGGACCTCATGGTGTTAGGAACCAGCTTTCCAGTAACAACAAGACTACTCCAAATTTAAGTGGAGATTTAGTACTAATTCAAAGCAGCCTCATGCCCCAGATAAGGCAATATAATATACTGACTAAAACTCTGAGCAATTTTATTTTACAAAATTAACTATAATGGGATATAATTTGCAACTAACGGGTCTAATTGTGGAGAACGGACAAAAAGTAAAACAATTAGGACAGGAATAGATTAGTGACAGTCACGGTGTGTGCATGGTTGTCTCTCCTCATCCTTGGTTTCAATTTCTGCAGTGTTAGTTTCCCAACACCCTGCAGAAGGCCAACCCCAGTTCAAAACTATCAGTGGAAAACTTCAGCAATAAACAAGTTTTTAATTGCCCTTCTGAGAGGCATAGCACAATTGAAAGTCTCACAACATACTGCTGTGTTTCACCCGAGATCTGAAACGTCCCTTTGTTCAGTGAGTCCATGCTGTGTATGTTACCTGACTTTGGCAGCTGACACAGAAAGAGATCAACCAGTCAGTCACACAACTTTTATCACAGTTCTAGCGTTAGAATGCTCCTGTAATTAGCTATTCTAGTTAACCTCCTCCACTCCCTAATTTACAGATTAAACTTTATCACAAGTATGTATGTTTCTATAAGGAATAAGAGTATAAGTTGGTCTCAATATGATCTAAGGTTTCAGGATGGACAACTTGGAGTGTACTGCTTCCAGATAAGGAGGTATTGCTATGTAAGAAAAAGTCATCATAGTTTTCTTCTTGGTTCTGCAATCAGTATATGTACAAAGCATAATAACATAATCAATGCTAGTTTAATGAAAGTAAGAAAAAATTTCCTCAAGAAACACGACTCAGGGAATTAACCCTGATTGTGGTAATATAAGTTATTAGTATTATTTGATCTCATTGTCTCCATGCACTATTGCTAAAAGTGAAAAATATTTTTAAAAATTTGAACTTCAGTATGTGGTTTGATAGGGCAAAAATCTACCAACACCTCAAATATACAGCACAACTGCTTGGAAATGACCCTCAGAAATTTGAATCTCTTCTCTCTTCAAATTTTTATTTGGGGTTTGGGCCAAAAGTAGAGAAAGTCAAACAGGTCCGGGTCTGAACAGAAATGGAGTTTAAAGTCAGCTTGCAGAACTAACCCAGCTCTCAAAAGAAAAACACAACCAAGGAGGATGCAGGCAGGAAAGAAGAATGGGAAGCAGCATCCAAAAGTCCCTGAGCCAAAGCATTTTAAACACTCATTATCCTACTGAAATAGAAGCGATAGCGGAGACTAGCATCATTTTCCTCTCTTACTTTTCTGGATCACTCCACTTCGTTAAAACTGATTGTTGCAAGTAAAGTGTCCTTAGACAATTTATAGCAGGAAACTTTGATAAAGAAAATCACTCAATTTAAATCTATTTCTCTATCTCTATCCCCATCTCTCTTTCTCCAGAAGCTGTGACTTCAGAAGATGTCACTGTTTAAAGAAAAGTTCTCTTATTTCTCTTTCCACTCTCTGGAAAAGATATCTGTAGGGAGGGGAATAAATGGGACATTATTTTTATATACTTTATATGTTTCTTAACTGTTACGTTCAGGAATGATTAAACATGGAGATAAGAAAGAATATTTTGCTCTTCCAGGGAGAAAATAATTTATAGAATTTCAAAGGAATGCAGATTTAATAATGCAACAAACAAGCACTAGAATTTACCATTAGCAAATGGTGAGAAAACACCATTTTGCTACCCCTGAACATATTTCTCTCAAAGTATTTTCTCTGTTGCTGTAAACAGACTCTTCAACCCTTACAGTAGGGAGCTGAAGGTAATACACTCTTCAGTGTATGCTGAGATCAAGACCCTGGTGATAGTTCAGTGATTGGGGACCAGCCAAAGTGGTTATCCAGGGTCCTCAGAAGTACGAGCCACCTTGAAATGACCATGGCTTCATAATTATGATTCTTACTCAAAAGTTCAAGGCGTACATCACATGTTTCTACTGTGCAACTTGTTTTACATTTTTCTTTGTTTTTTAAACACTTCTTAAATCTGTGGTTATGCTATAAAGTTCCCCCAGTGATTATTTACTAATTTAATCAAAACAATATTTATGGAGCACTTATTAGACATGTAAGCACTAGTCTAGGCAATAGGGTAGATAAATTAGACAAAGACTGTCAAATTAGCTTTAGCTAATTATGGAAATAAAACAATTACATTAGCCCTCCAAAATGGGAGATGTCCTTCATTCAAAATAAAGCTGAGCTGGAGCTGGAGATTTAGCTCAGTGGTCAGAGTGCTTGCCGAGCAAGCGCAAGGCCCTGAGTTCAATCCCCAGCACCAAAAACAAAATAAAGGTTTAATAAGATGGCCCTTATGAATTAATAGAAAACATGATTATGCCAGATTTGTTAAGATTCCCAACAGTATGAAATCAACATCATTTTCTATGTTGGTAGCATTTAGTGAACATTTGCTATACATTAGACATAGGCAGGGCTTAATCCTCACAACAACACTAGCTGAGCGCGTCTTTCAGTTCTTCTCATTTTAGGCGGTGCAGAGAAGCAAAGAGCCCCTGGGAAGTCCCCCCCTATAAAGTTCCTTACTCTTCAGAAATGGAATTTAAAACAAATTTTCACCCCACCCAAGGCACACTGGTTTAAATGTCTGGCAATACCAGCAGGGTAAAGCGCTCTCTTACACGGCAGTGACATTCAGCAGGAGATCCAACACAGTCCCTGTTATGCCGCTGTAAACATACGAAGTCCAGGAGTAAATTAGCCTCAGCGAGGAGGCCTGAGAGTCAGGGAGAAGCTGGGAAGGACAAGTCTTGGGAATTCAAGCCATCTCCCCAGGTAGAGACAAGGAAGTGAATAATGAGCCCCGACAGCAACCTTTTCAGATACAGATGCAGAAGGAAAGATGCCTAACTGGGAAAACTCACCCCTAAATAATATACTTGCCTTGTACAGTTGAAATATCACGTTAGGACACAATCGGAGTTTAAAAATCATAATTTAGATAGTTATAATAATTAGTATAATAATGTTTAAGTACTTTTTATATTGATATGCTATGCTGACAATGGCATAATGATATACTACTGGCAACGGGTTTTTTAAAAAACTACAGATATGGCAGCAATATCTTAGTTACCATACTGAACTTTTTAATTCCATTAATATTGGAAAGATTTCCAAAGTGCAAGTGTAATATAAATGATGATTAAATTATATAAAAGTGTCAGAGCCAAGTTTCGTTCTCAGCATGTCCCATTAATTTATTAGCATCTCAAGGTCTTGGGATAAAAGATCACTCTTTAATTTGTGTCTTAAAGAAATATATATATATTTTTGTGTGTGTGTGTGTGTGTGTGTGTGTGTGTGAAAGAAATATATATATATATTTCTTTAAGTTAGTTTTCTCATTGCTGAGACAAAATACCCAATGCCCGAAGTTAAAGGAAGAAGGTTTATTTAGCTCACAGTTTGTAGAGGTTTCAGTCCATAATTGGCTGGCTCCAAGGCAGGGTGGCATGGCAGACGGGCATCACAGACGAGAAACAGTTCATTGTATAACAGGGCAGGAAGAAAGCAGCAAGCAGCAAGCAAGAACAGCAGCAGAAGGAGCAGCCTGCCTCTCCCCTTTATCCCTTCCAGGCTACTCACCTTTTGGATGGTGCCGCCCACATCCAGAGTGAGCCTTCCTTAATCCCAGCATCACACACCCTAGATCTATCCAACCACTTCCAAAAAGCCCCACCTATGACCACATGAGGCTTTGGGGGGGTGGCATCCAGATACAACATTATATGTTTTGAACATAATATTTAATCAAAGTTGGGCATTTTTTGTTAAAGCCCATTTTAAATAAATACCACTTACTGCATTAGAGGATTTGCATGATATTATGAAACTCTGTTGGGTTCAAAATATTTTGCCAGGGTTTTTTTTAAAGATAAGTTTATTGCGGAAAATGGGTTTAATACAAATCAATAGGAAAAATACAACCCAATAAGAAGGGAAAAAATAGGCAAAACATATAACATAACAAAAAGCATTTTAAAAAAAATTTTTTCATAGCAATAAAAATAATGAAAGTTGCTCACTGTGAGCAGTGACCAGGGAAATGGAAATCAAGACAACAAGGAAACTATTTCACACCAGCAGACTGCCACAAACCAAGAAGTCTGACAATGACAAACGCTCATGACAGTGTGGGTCAGATGAAATGCTGCCAGGGACAGTACAAATTTGTAAAAGCATTTATGAAAAAATAAAAAACAAAAACAAACCAACAAAAAACCCAAAACACTTGCCATTATTTGGTAAATTTGAACATTTGGATAAACTATGATCTGTGGCTATATTCTTCATTATATGCCCTAAATAAACATTTGCAGATGTGTAGCAGAAGATGTTTACACTAACATTCATAGCAGCATGGTATACAATACAGCCCCCAAAAAAACTATTATATTCCAAAAACAGGATAATCTGGCATCCTCACACAATGGGATATTTTACTACCCAGAAAATATATGAAGTACAGTCATAATATCAGAGATGCAAAAACAAATTACAAGAAGTTCAAACAAGCAAAAGTAAGCAACATATTTTTCATTAAATATATATATTACACATGTGCTATAACCCTAAGTTATAAGGAAAATAAAAACAAAATTCAAATAATCAGTATTTCTGCAGTGATACAGGATGATAATTCCCATGTTCTCATTAATGATTTGGGCAGTAGTGCTCCTTATATTTTTGTGCTTTATAACATGTTTACAAGTTGCTTGAAATATTTTATACAGTCATGTGTCACTTTATGTATGCATAGCAGCTAGAGAACCTATAGATACAACTTCTTTCATGTACACCTTTCTAACTCCTACTCAAATTTTCTATGCTACCATAGACCTCATGCTTATAAATAACATGGGTACAACTTTGTTTTATATCAAACAGTGTAATTCAAGATTAACAAGTTATTCTAATAAAATTATATTTATTTCACAGAGGAGCAACAGAGTACTTTTGTTGAAATAATCTTACATCTTAAATTAAGAGCTTAAATTTTTATTAAAATTAACTGATATTTTAATATGGTTTACCTGGGTACATTTTTCTGATGTACCTATCTGATGTGAATGATTTTAAAAGTTCCTCATGTTAAGATTTCTCTGACTCCTTGTCACAAGGATTCTCGCTCTGGCTCTGAAAACAAACACTGTAGATGTGACATTAAATTATGCCGATGCAATTTTATTAATGGAATTGTGGGACTTCGTGTCTGTAATTTACAAGGCTTCCAGAAGAAAAAAACTGCTTGATGAGATTAGAGATTTATTTGTTTACTCGCTTAGAAGTTTTACTTGTTGAAGTTACTCATCTCAAAAGAAGCCCCAAGAGTCATTAACATTAAAATAATTATAATCAATAATCATGAAAGCCAAAAACTCAGAATTTAGGGGTCTACCAGAAGAAAGCCATCTTACAGGAGAAATTTCAGACTTATTTTCCATAGCAAACTAATTATTGATTCTCTACAAATCAATTTCTTTATGTATAAATGGATGATCACAGATCACAGAAGCTTCTGTCTCTTGTGTGAATAATCTTAGAGATTTGCATATATTTTTAATGCTGCATGGCACAGAGCAGCCATAAAAAATGAATTGGGAACACAAAAAGCTAGAACAACACACATCTAATTAGGATCACATTTAGCTGAGTTAAATCAGGCACAAATATAGTTTGTGATTCCACAAGTGCACTGTTTTCAAATTTATGGCAATTGATTATTTCAGGGACATGACAAATACTCTAAATAAGTCTTCAAAAGCACAGTTTAAACTAAATTAGAAGAAAATACAGAACTAAAATGGATTATTCTTTTATAACCAATATTTTTCAACTTTATGTGTCAATTTATTCATCTATTCCTTTAAAATGTATTTATCAGGGACCTACTACAAGCCATGCCAATGGAAAAATAGTACTATGCTCTAATCAAACCTGTTATGATTATGTGCATAAAGTTAGTCCAGAGATAGTTATTATAACATAAGGTCTAGTGTAACTGTAAAAACCACTTACTTTTTCATTACACAATCATATATTAATCAGAAATTATAATTTAGGACAGGAGTTGAATTTAAAGAATTTTTTTCTCTGAAGGCCAAGATAAATATTTTAGGCTTTGTCTCTGTTGCAATAAATCTATTCTGTTACCATATTCCAAAAGTAGTTATACACAGCAATATTTAACAGACAATATAACAGATGATACGTACATAAGCATGGTTGTGTTTCAATAAAACTTTGTCACTGAAATTCAAATGTCATATAATTTTCATGGGTCATAAGATATCATTCTTCCTTTGCTTTTTTGTTTTGTTTTGTTTTGGTGCCAGGGTTCAAACTCAGGGCTTTGCACTTGGTAGGCAAGCACTCTTAACCACTGAGCTAAATCCCCAGCCCTCTCTTTTGGTATTTTCTTCAACCATTTAAAAATGGCGCTGGAAAAATTGGCTCATCACATGCCGAAAACTAAAACTAGATGCATGTCTCTCACCATGTACTAAGCTAAAATCAAAGTGGATCAAAGATATAAACATTTAGTAATCACACATCCTTAATCTCAGCATCACACACTCTATATTCTGCCACCTCTGGAAAGCCCCACCTATGACCACATGAGGCTTTGGGGGGACATCTAGACACAAACCATAACAGTACTGAACCCTGTAAATACTCTATTTTTACCTCTGTGCTGTGCAGCATTGCTACATAGTACCAGAGTTGCTGTGTCCTTCCACGTTTGATGTCCTGGTGTCTCCTCTGCATCATTACTCCTGCACTTTGGAGCCATCGTTAACTAAAATGAGGGTTACAAGCACTGCACTAATTGACCTGACAACTAAAACAGCTATTAAATGATTCAAGTGAGGCAGGTTCTATAGCATGGATACACCGAACAAAGACATGACCCATGTGTGCACGGGCATTGTCAAATGGCATATCTCTTGCACAGGGTCGCTTTCAACGAATGGGAAAGAACTATGACAAATATGTTGCATAATATCTGTCTTCTGCCAACTGATCCAGGTTAAATTATTTGATATGCTTTATTGTCACGTGTGGTAAGAAATCAAATAGTTCTATGGGATACTAAAGGCTCCTGAATGGTTGGCATATCTCTCGGCTCCTAAGGAATGATCCTGCAAAGCATTAGTTGAAAAAAATTAAACATTTTGGATAATTATACCATTTCATTTCACTAAGTTTTTATCATCAACACAGAAGTTATGATTATTTAATTCCTGTAATTTTCCTTTCTGAATTCTGTCTCTTAATTTTACATTTCTTTTGAGTTGCTTGCTTGTGTAAAATGTCAAAAAATACTAGATTTTTTTTCTTTGTGCAACCTAAGTACAACAACATATTTTGGTATCAGAGAATTTCTAAAGCTAAGTCTTTGGAACAAAAACATTTTCTGTGAATAAGAATATGCAAGATATGAACTAAGAACCTAGAGCTGTCAGTACAAGAAATAATAGTTATGCTCTTGGAATCATTTGTTTAGTTTTGAAGGACTCGGGCAAAATTATGAATAGCAACATCCCCCATCTTTTTTTCAAGGTCACAACGTCAAGGAAAATTATTTTAATGATCTCAGTTCTTAGAAAGTAATCCCCTTATTAAAAAAAAAAGAAGGAAAAGTTTAGCAATTTAACAGATAGTATTTCAAAGTGAGAGCAAAATCTTCTAGGAGTCATTCCCTTCAGATCAACATAAAGGTGAGGTGAATTAACCATGCTCAGGGCTGACATGTTACATGATATTGTTCAGTCACTTGCAAGACTGGAAAGTTTATTCATTCAAGCCCTTGTTTATGTTTCCAAGTAATAAGTTTTTGCTCAGACCATTTAAAAGTAACCAAGCAAGAAGAAAAGTTATTTCTGGCAAACATTCTGTCAGAGGCTGTGAACTGAGATGGTTCAACCATTCAGTGAAAATAAAACTCTCTATGTTCTACCAAATTTCAGAGCAAAGCTCTCGACCTGCTTGCAGTAGCATGTGCCTGTGAAACGCTCGCCTCAGAGCAGTAGCTAGGAAAGAAACCCAGGTCAGGAAGGACATAAAAATGTGACTCACTGGAGCAACTGTTCTAGAGAACACTTTTCACTGCCTTCAGCAGGTTAAGAATATTAAAGCTTCATTCCTGCTGAGCATGCCTGGATGGCTTCTATTTGTTAACTCCCCAGGAACTTGTTGTAATGTCTCCTGGTGAGTATAAGATGGTACCACATTCTGTAGCTGCCAGCTGGTAGGAACAAAAACACCTGGGTAAGGTACTTGTTAAATGGCATATTTCTTCTCTGTGGCAGGCTCCACAGACTGAGAGATCTGCTACTTAGTTTGACTTTTTTTTTTTTTTAATTGCACAGAGTGTCAAATCAATAGTTTAAACCCTGCCTTTACTGCCACTGCTCCTAGAAATGGTTGGGGCTTTTTTTCTCTTTTTTATCTACTGTGAGGCTAGTTATTTTACAACCTACTACAACAAACCTACCATTAGTTCTTTATCCCTCACTTCTCTCACAGCGCCACATTTATTATACCAAAGTTCAACTATTAAAGGGACAACTATTTTTACCCATGCATAACCAAAAATTTACATATTCTTATGGACACTGATTATTCAAATATATAACAGCTTTGGCTAATTGGGAAAATATGCTGATTTGCTATCCATATTTAAATCTGCAGAATAAATGTAAGATCATGAACAGAATCTCTCACATATTAAATAGCTTTCAATTTCATGAGCTGAGAGGCATGAGCAAGAAATGAAAACCTTTCTAACATCACAGTGAAAATCTATTATCATTTTTTTTGTAAAGAGATGAATTAATAACATTTTTTAAAGAGTTTTGCTCTTGCCTTTGGTGTTCAAGTTATAATTTGCTTAAAAATTATGTTGCTTTATATATAACTGAAATCCAATTCTTCCCATCATTAGTTAAAAGAAGAAAAACAGGCTCATATGTCAGGGTAATTCTGATGTCAGGTCACACAAACTCAGAAAGCGAGATGGGTCTTAACTTTAACAACAACTCACATTTCTCTGACATCATTTCCTCACTGGCTTTTAATGTATCACTCTCGTATGCCTCAGAAAGAAAACCTATTTCAATAACTTCTCAGGGAATGCAGGGAGTTTCTCACATGCACTGTTTTAATGCAGTGCCTGAGGAACCGCCTGGCGCTTGTCATTTTCCACCTCTTCCTCCCACGATGATGTGATGACATCAGTTCATCTGGTGATGGCAGTGGCAGTAATTTTGGTCCTTTAAAAGGGGAGACGATTAGGCATGTAGCTCAGCAAGTAGCTCGTATGCATGAGGCCCTGGGTTCAACCTCCAGCAACACACACACACACACACACACAGAAACACAAAACCTAAAAGGGGCTTCACTATCGCTATCACCATTGCTGCTGACATGCAGCCAATGCCAACCAACTGAGCTAGGCACCGATGCTACAGCAACACCACTGTAGTGTAACTCAGCCTTGATGTAGTACACAAGGAGAAAGCCTCTCCCCAGTCTTCACACAACACTACCCAGCCACAGTTCCACTGCAAGGCTGCCTTGCACCAAGTTCTTTTAAATGTACTCATTTAAATGAGCAATATAATTTTCCCCCAGTGCAACCCAGGGCTCATATCCTCAGCAAGCTAAGCCCAAAAACAGTGCAGGAGCCAGACAGCACGGGATAGCCCAGTTCAACCTTCCTTTTAATTAAATTAAGCAGTTGGGATCAAGCTCATCACCTGACTCTACCTTCTTCTAGAGTATCCTTTCCTGGAAGAATCCTATGTCCCCTAAGAGGAAACAATATGACTGTCCCTACTTTACAAATGCAAAAACGAAGGCTTAGAAACAAGACTAACTACATAATTTGTGAAACCCACGGCAAAATGAAAACATGAGGCTCCTTGTTCAAACCACATTACACATCTCAAAACAGCAACAGCAGAGCGTTAAAGCGAGTGTGGAGCCTGTGCCCCTGGCACTGCGCACATGCCCACGAAGCCAGGCCTGCATGGGGAAGTGCAGTATATTGCCCAGGGCCACAGAGCTCCTGCATGTCCAAACCAGACTCTGAACAAAGAGGCTGATTCATCGAACTCCTAGATTCAAGGCCACCAGCTGCTGCGATCAGCATGCAACATCCCACCACCCTTCAGATATGTTCACTCTTGGCCAACACCCAAGATGACACAGCATAGCTCAAATTCCAGTTGAGAATCATGAAATAATCCTGGTCTAATCTCACATGTAGACACAGGCGCTACTGAATCAGTCTGAGAAATGAAAATTTATCACTACAAAAAAGGCAAAAAGCTTTTTTACAGATTAAAAACCCTCAACTTCTGAAAAAATTGACTGGAGGCTGGAGTGAAAAAGAGGACTAGGAAAAAATAATGCATAGTGTGCATGAGTTATAGTTCACAACCCTCTAAATTTTATCTAAATTACCTCAAAGCAAAGCATGCTCCATGTTCTTAAGGATTCCAGGAAATGTGATCCCAACCTCCATGGAAAAGTCCAACCTACCTCTTCTTCTGAAATGCTCTGCTGTTTCTGAAATACTGCAAAGTTTTCTAAGAATTTAGTTATCTTTACTAAACACAGTATGAAGCAGCTTTCTGCTTTAGCCCAGAATTGCTGGTATATAGTGTACTAAAGTCCCAAGTCAGATAGATTTGGAATTAAAGCTGAATTTCTCACCATTACTAGCAACGACAGCTTGAAGAATTTACATATCTCTCTGAGTTTTATGTCTATGATTGAGTAACATAATGCACAGTAAATAAACATTTAGCAAACACCAGTTTTCATTTCTTCCTTTAATTTTTATCCTTTAATTTTTCTCATAGCATTTGCATGGCTGAGCTTTGCTAGCTTATTTTTATAGAAAGTATGAATGTATTTCTGATACTAATAAGTAATTTTAAATGTATTAATAAATAAAAACTATAATCAGAATGGCCATATGTTCTATTTGCCCATGACAGTTCAGGTAGACACTCGTGGCCTTTATTAATAAAGAGTGTTCTTTGATCCTCAAAAGTGTTCCATTTTGGATGATAAATTTCATAGTTACCTAGTACATAATGCATGTTGGATAATTTCAAAAGTTACCTGTCCCTCCATTACAGATAAGATGTTTTTTTCCAAAAATTATTTTTATTGATGGGGTCACCAAATCACACAAGGAAATTACCCTAATTCTTTAACAAATATTTAATTAGCACTTATTTATGTAACCTTTCTCAGGAATGTGAGTTCAACAAAAAATAAAACATATAGTCTTTATAGTAGTTTTCCTGTTGTCTTCTATCACTTTTTTTCAGGACTAGAAACATTAAGAACCATGTTCCTATACTGAAATAATCATACAGCCTTTAGCTTTTTCTTACAGGAATAATTGCTTGCTCTCTTCTGCCATTTATGTTCTGAACATTTCTCAATGTGTGCATCTCAAAAGAGAATACAGGCACACTCAAGATCAGCCTGCAAATATATGAGAGCAAGGCCCCACGCTTTGACGATGCCACAGCCGAGGGCTGGTTCTCCGCGAAGCTCCTTCCAACCTCTCCTTGCTCTAACCACCCACAGCACTCCTGTTGCTCTGATTGGGCACTCATCACATTACTGTTCATCACTCCTTTACATAAAGATATATTTGTGTCCCCAGCTCCTCAATGGCAGTTGAAAAACTTCATTAATAATGTTAATTGGAATTTATTAAAACTAAATATGACCCAAATATTTTACATTCTTTACTTAATCTTGAGAAACATCTTGTTAAATATAATTGCATAATTTAGAAAAAATAGAGGTTCAGAGTAGAGCAATAACTTGCCAAAGTTCACCCGGCTAATAGGAACAGAAGCAAGATGTGGTCCATGGTTGGTCTGATGCTTGACGCCACACTCTTAACAGTCTAGTGTTCTTTATTTCGTGGCCTGAATATACACAGGTCTCCAAGCATCAGGCGTAGAAATGTTAAAAAAAATGATGTAATTATTATCTTTTAAGAGTTTCTATTAGAGAATATGCAAACAAATTTTAAAGTTTTGACTAGAAACCAATAAAAATGTGTTCTTCTAAATCAATTATTTAAGCATAAATTATTTATTTGCTTTGTACTTGTACACACATCTGACAAACAGCAGCCACTCAGTACACATTTGCGAAAGGGAACACACCTGTGTTCAGGTGATGGCCTTGGGTATTTTGTTTTGTTTTGTCTTATTTTTTTCATAGCCAGGTTGAGCTCCCTGTTTAAAACAAATACTCTAAGTACCCTGTATAGGGTCAAATGAGCTTCAAAATATCTGAACTCAATGAAGATTTGGGGGACTAGGCCAGAGAGGGAAGAATTTACCAAAAAGGTAACTCAGAACCCAGAAACCTAATGCCTATCAGAAAGAGGCAAAAAGCAAAGACATCTTCTGTACTGAGGATTCAGAGAGAAAGAGAGCAATGGGGATATGTAGTCTACAGTGACAAGTGTAGTATTTTTAGTGTCCTCTGAGAATCCCATCCAGGGAGCTGGAGATTTAGCTCAGTGGTTAGAGATCTTGACTTGCAAGCACAAGGCCCTGAGTTCAATCCCCAGCACCAAAAAAAAAAAAAAAAGAAAGAAAAAGAATCCCATCCAGTGTATCTGGCTGGATCAGGGGAAAAAAAATTATGGATCCAAAGTAAGGAGGAGAAGAAAATAAAGCTTGCTGTTTATTTCCTGTTTTGATTTTTTCTATTACTATCTAGGAAACATACTGCTCTGCCTCTTCAATATCATCTCCAAGTTCCTGATGCAAGTTTGGAGTAAATGGGGGAAGTTGCCATCGGTGAGAACCTGTTGACCTTCATCTGTACAGAGTACGTCGGTCAGTTTCCTGCCAAACCTAAAGGTAAAGTCAGAAGCTTCCTGAAAGCTTGATGTGGTTCTGGAGACTGAATTTCAATGCTGAGCACTGTTTCTTAGAAAGGCATTTGCAGAAAGCCAGCTTCAAAGTCTGGTTGAGTACCAAAACAGATTTCTACACTCTCCCCACCCTGCTTCACCTAGACTTCTGGAGCAGGGCCCAGGAACCTGAATTTTTAAAGTCACTCCTCACCTGATTTTAAAGTACACAGAAAGTTGAAAAGAAACCACTGGCTCTAACCAGACCACAACACATCGCAATTAAAGGAGAAGACAGGTATTACCTGTTTGTGAATTCAGTCCCTGAAACTCCCTAACTTTCATCATTGCTAGTTTTCCCCACAGTTTACCAGAATGTCTGGGATGCTACAGAAATCTGTTAATAACTAGATAAGTAGAAGACACCTGCACCTAAATACCAAGTTGTGATTTATTACTGATTATACCCATAAGTAGTTTAATTCTTTCTCTCAATTTCAGTTTATCTGTAACACAGAAACAGTAACAAAATGGTAACACCTCACACGCAGTGTTAGAAAGATTCAATGTGGTCCGCTTTTCCAGATCATAAATATGTTAAAATTCCTATTCCACATCATTTTTATGTACTTTTCACTCTTTATGCCTAAACCTCAGGCATTGCTGCGCTATTTCACAGCCAAGTTGGAGGCCTGGGCCATTAATTATTGTGGTCCCAAGGTCTCTTGGATAAAACAGCATCTGTCATGTGCAAGCGAAAGGCGAAGGCGCACCCGGCCAGAAGACGGATCTGAAGCCGGCGCCAGCCGCTCACAGTTGCGTCCACTCAGAGGAGGAAAATGCCGTCAGGCACGCAGCACAGCTGTGCTGCTTCTCAGGGATACCCGGAAAGCCTGCTTTGAGAAAATCCTACATAGCAAATCATAGAGTTACTCAAAAGACAAACGGTAATTATCTTCGTAAAAGAATTGTGCATTTATAAAGCTAACAAAAATATACTTTCTATCCAAAGAGGTTTTCAGGTGCCTTTTAAACATTTCTGTAAGAAATGAAAAGACAATTCATATTCTGTCCTTGAATTTTCAGCAACTCTTCCACTGTCATTTCCGGGCCAGAAGGATGACTCTGCCTCTTCCCCCCAGAGAATAATGCTTTTCCATACGCCTTGGCTGTCTGCACTGCCTCTGGGAACTTAGCTCTGGGGCAATTACAGAAAAGCCGCAAAGAAATCTTGGTGTCCGAGCCTCCCAGAGAGCAGGAGCCTTCAGCACATCTCATTTTTTGGAGGCTGGATGTATATGATGATGTCTGTGGGAGAAAGTCCAGGCTTTTCACACGAGTCTAAAGTCAGGAACCAGGATACAGTGAACAAGAGTCAGCAACATCAGTCCTAGTCCTTTCCCTGCCATTTAGACACATGTGAGCCAGTCACTTTCTATCGGGGTCTCGGCTTTCTCATCCACAGAGTCTCATCAATGTCTTCCTGACTCCTCCAAAGGGACCCAAATGAGACAAAGTCCATCAAAGAGCCGGTAAAATGACACACTGACACAGATGTAATGAATCATGACTGTCGGAGCCCACAGACTGACTGACACAGGACCTATCCCCAACTCCTTATGCATTTCTTTCCTCTTATGTAGTAGTTAACACGGCAAATATGTTAACTTTCTCAACCTTTTTTCACAGTTACGGAGAGTCCAAACACAGACAGAGGTAAAGCTTTTCACACAGATGAGGCTGGTACTGCCTTTCTCCGCTCTGCTCTGAGGAATGATGTGCTGTCTGGTGCTGCATCCTACGACCAGGAGGCAAGAAGGAAGAAGGAAAGCCAATGTGTAGATGTAAGTGGAAATGAAAGATAAAAGAACACAGAAATCTGAAAATTAACTTTCAAAAACCTCCTATGTTGAAGAGAAAAATGAGAAAATCAACCCCCTGTTTAATTTACTCTTAATCGTATATCTGGCCCAAAAAATCAAAGTGAATGCATCTCTTGTGAACTCCCTGACCTTATTTCCTGTTGTCTTCTGCCTACTTGATCCAACACCCTAATCACAATAAACTCTTTTGGGGCTGGGTGTGGTAGCTACATAGCAAGTTCAAAACCAGCCTAAACTGCACAGTGAGACCCTATCACAAAAAATAAACAAAACAAACAAACTCATTCTTTGGTCTTCATAGCTACTACCTCTCCCCTCCACTGCTAGGACTTTGCAGAAAAGTCTCTCACTGAGGCCTTTCTGCCAACCCGTGTCAGATGGCAGCAACTATGCTTGCCCCAGTGTTCCTGTACTTGTACGTAGCTTTTAAAATTAACATAGATTCTGTTGTGGCTTGTATCTAGATGTCCTCCCAAAGTATAACACACTCTTTGGTTGGGCTTTTCAGAGGTGGCTGGCTTGTGAATATGGATTAAGGCTGTTGATAATTCAATTAGTCGACGGATTGGTTTAGCATCATTCTGCATGTGGGTAATGAGAAAGCCCACCCTGAGTATGGGTGGGAGAATCCAAAAGGCCTGTAGACCAGATGACATAAAAGGGAAAGGGAGGCTTGCTGCTGCTACTTCACTGCTTTGCTGCCTTATTGCTTGCTTGCCTTGCCATGGACTGTTTCTCCTCTGTGATGCCCATCTGCCACCCTGCATTGGAGCCACTCAACTATGGACTGAAACCTCTACGAACTCAGAGCTAAAATAAACCTTTCCTCCTCTAACCTATGGGTGTTGGGTATTGTCCTAGCAACAAGAATGTAACCAAGACAGAGTCCCCTATATCTCTGGCACACCTAGGTTTCACATAAATGTTGATTTAATATTTGAGTTTCTTTCTGAACCATAAAAAAGATCAGCATTTAAAAAAACATTTTATTATTTATGCCATAATTCTAAAAGAGACTTGAGGCATCTGATAAAATAAGCCACAGTTTACACTTAGTAAACCACTGCCTAAATCAGCATAATTAAAAGCCATCAAGAATAAAGATGTTAATGATGAGATCCCTTTCCACTAGCTTGGAGCTAGTTGGGTTAGGCCCAAACTCCTGGGACAACAGGCTGCCATCGCTGTTAGAGACCTTATCAACTTTAAAAAAAGTGAATAAAGACTTTGTCCTCCCAGGTCAAAGAGTCCCTCCGATCAAACAATAGCCTCAAAAGGGAAATGGCGACACAGTGAGCCAAGACAATTAGGTTGTGGACTCTGGCTCACCAAGTCAACAGGGAATTCAATGACCCTACAAACAGCTGAACTCCTTCAGCTACATTTGAAAACCCTGGCCAGACTCCTCACCTGATCTTCCCCTAAGATCCTAATTGGATCTCAAAGCTTATTTACTATTTACTCCATTTACACTCAGTGCTCTTATGGCATCATTTACATGGAGAGAGGAACCCATGACAAGTGTCATTTTGTAGCCCTCCACCTCATTCTGCTGGATTTCAGGTACCTTCATTTACCTGCACACAGGGTTTCTTAGTCTCATCTCTGAGGCACCACAGGCACTCATTCTTCCTTTCTTGCCTATGAAACAACTTAGCTCAGCCTTCTTTTCTAAACCCTTCTACCTTGATTATTTTATGTACAATTTTGCCAAATAAAATTTGTAATTTGGTAGACCTTTATATTTGCCAGATAAAAACTAAAGCTATAATCACATATGTTTTTCTGTGAACCATTTACCCAATTTCTTTTTCGGGAAATATTTATTGAGCTACAAACAAGTTCCAGAAATTGCACAAGGTATTGAGGACAGCATAGACATGGCCAATGCTTCTGTTTCATGGAATTACAGTTGACTATTGTCCCTACATATTAATTTTATCATATAACTAAAATTAAAGTAAAAGCGATATTGCTTTTATTATACATATTATATATAATAACATCACATGATGTTTTGATATACACAGTGAAACAGCCTACTATAGTCAGGTCAATTAACATATGCATCATCTCACATAGTTACTTCCCTGTTTTTGTGCCAAGAGCATCTAAAATCTACTCTCTTAGCAATTATCCTGGACACAGTAAAGTATTATCTATAATCTTCAGACCTTTACCTGTATTATCCTACATAAGACCTTTACCTGTATTAGACACATTAGAGCCCTACCTGTATTATCCTGCATATTGGCAACCTTGCCTCCTTAGCCCTATATTCCCCTGCAAAAGGGCTATTGTAACCGTACACTAAATTAAGCATAAGTTTCTCAGTGCTTAAAACCAAAGAGAGAAATGGCAGTTTATCTTATCACACTGGTAATCAGGAGAGAAAATCCGTTGTTAAAAAAGAATGAATTCTAAAGAAATTTATCATTCGCGTCATTACATAACTGACACTCCAAAATATTTCACAGAAGTCTTTCCTCACCAGCAGAATGAGGGAACATCCCTACTCTTTCTTCCCAGAGCCGCTTGACAAAATACCCCTTCAATTTAAATGACTCCAGCACAAGTTCGAGGCAGAATCAAGGATTTGTTTTTGGTTTAAATTACAAGCCCTGAACTTTATTAAAATAATAAATTAGCGTTAGCTTTCAACCAATTTTCTTACTTTAAAAAATGGATAAATAACACAAAAATAGCTACTTTAACTTAAATGTCAATATTTAAGCACATGCTCGCTCAATGTTTTGAAACAAAATGTCAACCGGTTCTCAGTATTCTGATGGCGCTGAAAAGAAATCTCCTCATGGTGTTGAACTATATAATTGCTATTGGACTCCAGGAGTTCTCTGCCATCTCCTGTTTCAGAGAATCATCTCCTTCTCCTTGCTCGGACCAGCCCCATGTAGGTCTCTGCAGAATGAATTCTCAGAAATCCTCTCAAGAAGACTATCTAGGCCCATAAGTTCACTTTGGCACACAGACACGTTAGAGTCACCCTAACATTCCAAGAATTTTCCCTCTGAGAAATGATTTTAAATTTCTCTCCTTCTCTCTGCTTGGTGCCACGTTTGAAAAGAGCAATCCCATTAATTCACTGCCTCTTTGTTAGTTGTGCCTAACAACCACCTTTAGCCACTTTTCTCCCTGAGTCATGCATCCTTTATAACATCAGGAAATTGCATATAATTTTAATGGACTTTATTGCATCTGCCAAGTATGAAATGTAATAAGAACAATGTAAGAGGAAAGATACCAACCTTGAACTGACAGATCTGGAACACATCTAACCTCACAGAAACTTTTTTTTTTTCAACTGGCAAGTATACTGGAGGCTACTTTAAGCAGTTAATTACATTTTACAAAGCAAACTAACAATAGCATAGCCAATAAAGTATTCAAGATTATGCAGAGAACCCAAACTGTCCATGCAAGGTTTAATGGCTCCACAGCGTTCTGCTATAGTCCTTAAAAATGTTCTTCTGCTTCAAAATAGACAGTTATGTATTAAAGAAATATGAATGTATGTTCTTCACGTTTTAGTAAAAAAGATGATGAAATAGTCTCGGGAGACAGGCTTTTCAAGCTCGATGTCTCTTACAGACTCTGAGCAGTCACTTTCTGCAGAAGGAGGGATGATGTATTTCAGGGTCACCTACACGTCCTGACTCCTAGAGAGAGAGGATAAGAGCGCGGCTCCAACAGCAGACGCATCCCATCATTTCACCCACGAGCCAGAGTTAATGCTCTTTAAAAGCAAACGTTAAAATTATATTTTTAGGCTTATATTTTAATGTCACTTTAGAAACTAGACCTGGAAACATGACTAACCCACCATCATGGCCTCAATTAGATTTCAGGACATCTTTGCCATTTCAATAACCACTGGGAGTTTCTTGTTTTAGCATTTATCAAATAAGATTCCCCAGAGGGAGACCGTAATGGCCTGCAGTTCATCTTCCCTTGCCAGGCCATGGGGCAGAAGTCATTAGATGGCTACTGCTTATGTCCGCATCGGGGAGCCCATATTCCTAGAGCTGTGGTCTAGGGCAGACCGGGATGATTTGGTTAAAACCGTGGCTCCCAGGTCTAGTCCTTCCTGCTTTTCACACCGCCGAACTTTATTAACTTCTACTCCCAATGGCAACACTGGTGGAAAACTTTCTAAAACTAACCTAGTGGCTTTCAAAACTCTGCTGCTTGGCAATCATTTTATTCATTTGTTCAACTGGATCCTTCAAATCAGTTGCCTGCCCTATGCCCCATATTCAATCCGGGTTCCTTGTTCCAGCAAACAGTATCATGTACTCCCTGATGGACAGAGAGGATGCAATAAGGTCAGTCTCTCCCATAATTCTTTTACCAAATCCACCAGTTAATTTAACACATCCCTCTGTCTCTCCTGAGCATCTCTTTTTCTCTGTCTCTGATATGAAGCTTTCCATCTCTTTTTCACAACCTATAAATCAATTTTTAAGTCCATCTAACCCAGCTTCTCTACCTGCACTCTCTCGCTCTCTATTGCTTTCTTCCCTCACAGTATAAAGTTAATAACTCGACTACTGTAATCTTAAGGCAGCATAAAATCACAAATGACAAATTAAGTGCCCATGAATGTGGGTCCTCCTCCTTATGGAGTGACTTGTTTCAGTAAATCAGCAACACTGGGACAATAAATCTCATCTTCCTTACAGGCAGTCATGAAAGAGAACAGCGATACCAAATACATCCTGGAGTCTGTGGTTTAACTGAAATGTGCGAGAATAGCGGGAAGTGTCACGTCACGTGAAGAATAGATTTGCACTCAGAAAAATCTCAATTAGACACACATCTTCCTTGGTTTCTCTCTTTCACCCCAGTTACTGTATTTTGCCTCATGAGTCTTTAATGAAAAGTAATGATACCTTCTTCTTTCTCCTTCATTTATCCAGAAGGGTAAATATTTTCTCTTCAATATAAAACATAAGCCAGCCAAGCTCCAACAGCAACCTCTTATTTATCAGAAATATTTTCTCACTCCATAAAGTTCTCATGAGTTGCTAAGAAGCTAAAGTACCCTCTCTGTCATTACCCCAAATCTCCTCGGACCCCAGCCACCAAAGATTTGCCATTAACCCTTCTAGATTTCTCCAGCGAATATGTGTCCTCTCCCTGTTTTCTGACCACCAACTCCTCTTCAATCCTCTGCAACGTATCTTTTCAACTCTCAATTCCAACTTCTTTGAACGTTATCAAATATCTCTTAATTACCAAAGCCAGTGGGTTTGTGAATTTTTCATTTTTTCTGTCTTCTATAATTATTTTAAACCTTCCTTTTAAATGCTTAACTTTGGGGGGGATGTAATTACAATTGCAAAGTTTAAAGGCAGATAATCCTTGGTTCATATCCAACTTGACCACTTAGAAATTGTAAGCCCTATTTAATTACTAGAGCCTCCTTTTCTATTCTATAACTTGGTGAAAATGTTGTCTACTTCATTGGATTTTTATAAAAATAAAGCAAGTTAAAACATTAAAGCTACCACAGAGCGACCAAACTTGGTAGGAGATAAGTCTCTTTCCTCACACCCAAAGTGACAATGTTCTGTTAATCTCTCCTTCCTCCTTAGTGATCTTTCCTTTATCGTCTTTTACTGGTTTTGCCTTCACCTATCTGCTAAATATGAACATATACCAAAGTTATTCAAGTCTTTGTACTCCTCCTTTACCTATTTTCCTCCTCCTTCTGGTTTACTACTTCCTCTCCCTCTCCCCCTCTTCTTCCTCCTCCTCCTTCTCTCTCTCTCAAAATCCACCAACCCAAAGACATAACCTTTCTCCTGTTCTTCTGAGCCTTCTTCATCTCTCATAAACTCCACATGTCTAAAAATAAGTATTCTTATCTCTGAAATCTGCTCCTCTCCAGACACACATTTCTCTAAAAATGTTGCCATTATTCTAGCAAATAAAATTCCTCAAAAATGCCCTCAATGCCTAGAAGATAAAGCCCACAGGCAGCTGGCCATGTCAAAGTTAAGCCCTCTACTCACAGCTTTCCACCTTAGCTGTCCCTCCAGCGCACCTGAAATACCAGGGAACTCTGCTTCTCAACCTTTGCTCTTGCAGGTCTAGTTACCAAGAAGCCTCTCCCCGGCCCCCTCCCCCGCCTGAAGCTCCAAGTTCCTAAAGACTAAACAAATTCTACTGCTCCCTGAATTCTTCTTCAGCTTCCCCAATCTTTTCCTCTAATTGCTTTTGATAGTTATTGCTAATACCCCAAATTTCCCACTTCACACTCATTTCCTTAGATGGTTTGGTGAAGGAAAACAGAGACGATGTTAGAAGAGAGGGAAAAATTAAGTAGGTGTGACGTCTCTCGTGAGTCCTTGTCACTGGGCTCAATGCTTTCACTATGATCTTGGAAGTAGAGACTATTGTTGCGTGTTTCATAGCTCCAGGTTTAAGAGTTTGATATTTGTCATACTTAGAAATCATTGGATGTTGCTCTTCTGGTTTTTATTACAAATTCCCAAGGTACTCAGGATAGTTTGTGCCTAACGCATCTCATAACAGAATCGCAGAGCTCTTCATAAACTATTTTCTCTGTGTTCTTCTCATTTAGGCTGTCAGCATTTAGCCAAGTGAGAGGCTGGGTCTCTAACTTTAGTCCATAAAGCTGTCACTACAATCCTCATGGACAATTTACAGTGACATGCCCACAGGCACGTCAAGAAGAAATACATATAAGTGTCAGAGTCAAATACTCAGCGGCAATTTATTCTGCTTTCTCTGTTGCTGTAATTTTAATGAGCACACTGCACATTCTCACGTGGGACCTGCAATCCATTAGAGAATGTTGCTGTGTACACTATGTCGGCTCTCGCCTGTCACACAGCGATTTGCTGACAAAATGAAAATCACGCCACATTCCCTCAATGTGACAAGAGGTAAAATGGTGCGAACTTGGTAAACGACTCACAAAATGAATGCCATAACCCATTTACACTTTTTTAAAGGAAGGACCTCCCCAAAATGAAAAAGCGAAGCGATCTTATATTCTCAAACTACTACGACATACTTGCTAGCAAAAACTGAACTTACCTCATTCTAATAATGGTCACTCTGAAAAAAAAGGGTGAGAGGTAATTATTTCACAGTTACTTATTTACAATTTTTTCTCCAAAAGAGATTTTGACAATTTCTCAAGAAACTAAGTGCCTGTAAGTTAATTTTTATAAATCTATGCTATTCTGATTTCAACTGTAGGGCCTTCAAGCCAACTAAAATATATTCTTTCATTTCAGTTCTGTCTTCTGCAAATTTTACAGAGGAGAATGTATAAAGTACTTTCACAAAACAAAAGAAAAAACTGCTAAACTGCAATATGACTTCTACGCAAGGCCCATCAGATGGGCTCTCCAGAGGTCACTGACCGCGATCTCCCTGACACCAACACTTCTCAGCTCCAAGCAGCTAGATGGAAACTTCACCCATTCTCCCCTAACCGCAGTGAGGGATACTTCTTCAGAGGGGGGAATATTATAGACAGCGAAGTAAGGTAGAAATATTACAGGCAGTCAGATAGGGCTGGGCCCTCAATGGAGTCAATACACAAGAGGAGAATACGCTACAACTATGGCTGGAGATGTATCCATTGAAGGTCAGGTCTCAAGATAAGAATGGAAAGACCAGAGCCACAGCCCTGGCCGAGGGATAAACAACGAATTGAAGATTACACTCATCTGATCTGATAAAGTCTAGGTCTGCCAGGTGGGCAACCTCTACATCCACCCCATCCTGGAATGTCTTTATTCTTTCCATGTTCATTTGCTATGTGACCTTCTTCCCATTGGATCAATATTGCCTAAGCGACTACACTTGTAATATTATTGGTTAATCATCATTTTGACACACATTGTACCTGCCTCGCGATTTTGCACTATAAAACTTCCCCTGAAAAGTGAGGTTGTTGGCAAATAACTCGGGTCCCCTCCTGTCTCTCAGGAGCTCTCTTTCTCTCTCTCAATAATTTCCTACACTTAAAAAAAAAAAGAAAGAAAGAAAGAAAATACTTTCACAAAACAATGAACAAAAAAAAAAAAACTCAAGAAAAGGTTTAAGAGAAGAATTCATATGATTTTATTGAGCCTGGATTTCATTTGCTTCATATCCACAAAATAATTTACCGCCATAATCATACGTATGTTATAGAAATCATTCCCCCCTCCAAAGAAGAAACCCTTTCAGAATGAATGTGTCTGGATTTTTTTTATAGGTCACCATGACAACTTTTACTCCTTCAGCATAGGAAATCTGCTAACTGCTTGAAACAATGTAAAGGAAGAAGTACTGTGAGAGAAGAAACAGGGTTTGGTTCATCTTTAAACTGATATTGCAAACAAAATACAGAAACCAGAGGAAATGATTGCACTAGTATTCACAGCATAGAAACAGTGATGCAGGTAACATCACCTGCTGGTGCCTTTCCGGGAAACACCTGGAGAAAGAGCTTTCTGTTGTGATTAGAGAAGATCATGTTGCACAAGAAAATACAGGTTTTAGGTTTTGTCATACTGCTTGGACTATTTCTCGTGGTATATGTGAGCTTTCATTTTTGACTAGAGGTTGCTGAGATTCTTAGTGAATATATTATTTTGAGCAGGTTAAATTGCCAGTATCTGATGTCAATAACATAGATGATAACTCTTCCAGAAAAGCGCATCTCTATTTCCCACATCTCTGTGTTGCTGGTTTTCTCCAAATTAAATATTGAATAAAAATAAATAAAACACAGCTGCTCTCAAATAGATTCTTATCAACGTAACTGGAATAAAAATGTTTCTGCAATAATCTAGCTTTACACAGAATAACTTTTAGTTAAATAAAACTGGAATATCTGGTGAGATCCTGATTTGGGGGTAGAAGCCTGTACAGGCACTAGGTACATCAGATCCAATCCCGCGGGCCTAATGCACGGATGCAGTCAGTGCAGAACAAATCACCTTCACACAAGGTTTGGTACCTGGGGTTACCATGGACATATATACACCCCCTTTTTTTTCTGCAGTGAGACAAGGTCTCACACTAAGTTGCCCTGGTGGGACTCAAACTTGTAATCTTCCTGTCTCAGCCTCCTAGATTGCCGGTATTAGAGGTGTGTGCCACCACTCCTGGCTCCTAATATATATTTCTTATTTCTCTTTCTATATAAAAATAAATCATGAAACAGAAAAGTCTATGGTCTCCCCCAGTCACATAAGACAGAATTAAAGTCAGAATACATATCTCCAGACACTTCGAATAGAGGGGTTTTGTGTGTTTGTTTATTGGTTTTGTTTTTGATCTGTTCTTCAATAATTTACAATGGACAGGTTACTATTATTTTTTTTCCTTTGGCGAAATCGTCAGCTTTCTAATCCACCAGCTGGTTTATATACTACTTATACTTTTATCCTGAAATTTAATCAGAGCGCTGATGCTGTGACACATTCTCCCTCAGGACCTCCGTGACGTTACCTGCCACCCCGTGCTAATGTGGAAGAGTTAACTATCTGTTCCCCTCCAGAAGCAGAAGCACTGTGTGTTTGCAGCTTGGGGCCTCAAAGAAGAGTTACTACGCCCTGTCACACACTGCCGTCTCCTCATAGGACTTGTATTCCGTCAGTCGGGTATTTGTATCTTATTTACCTCCCACTAGAAGTTCCTTCAGAGCAGGACTCCTGACTGTTTAGTCATGTGCCCAGAACCTCACTGGACCATGACTGGCACATAGTAGGTGATCAGGAAATTTTTCCAATAAATAATTCATCCAGAAGACACTCTTAACAACTTAGTAATTTAGATAGGCAGTTTACTTTTCTAATGGGGGCCAAAGTTCATAAAACACAGCCAACCCTCTGTAGTTAACATTTCAGTGCAAACTATACATTTTTAAACTGTATATGGAACAGAGCCGTCATTTAGAGTGATTCCTTCAAAAGGCCCTTGGCACCATGGGGCTGAGATCTCTGGCTTTCTCTTAGAGTCAGATGATCTCCCAGACGTGAGACTTGCCGTGGTTACGGGCGTGGTGTCCTTGCTTCAGCCTGCTCCCAGCTGCCCGCTAACATCGGCCCCGCATCCTGGCTTGCACCTGCCCACAGAGGGACCAAAGCTGCACTCCAGGTTAAGCCTGCAGGGGATCTGAATGTGGCTTTCATTTCTCAGGCCTCAAAATGATGTTGCAGGTGGCACTGATACCTCCACCTGCTGGAGGAAATCCTCTCCAAACCTAAAACACTGTATATGGCTCCTTTCTCTTCTTCGATCCTTCATTTAGGAGTTTGGAAAGGCAATAAAACGACAGGCACAGATTTTTAGCAGACTGCCTGGATTTATATGGAGCACTGCCCCCTGTAGGTATGGAAACTCAAGCGAGGTGTAGAATTTCACACTGCCTCAGTTGCTTCATTTATAAAACGGAAATAATAACATGGTCTCAGAAGGTTATCATGGAGATTTCAAATTACATAAAAGACATGTTTTATATACACATGCATTCATGTGTGAATATATTTATGTACATATACTTGTATACATACATATACGTATATCATAGTGCCTAGAATACAGTGTTATCTGGTGTTCTTATCAGGTTGAACAGAAAGTCTGTTATGCATTTTACCTCCGAGGCCACCCACTTTTCCACAGATGTTCATCAAGTAAAATTTATTTTAAAATACAAAAGAGGAAGTCAAGATTAAGAACTCACTACCTGCTAAAGTTGCCACAAAACTACATTCTAACACCCACAAGTGCTATTAACTTTACAAAATTTTTCCTACACTCTGCCCAAGTAAGTACAGTTAAGAGTTTAAAACTCTTCATCTCTGGAAAAGACATTGAAATAAAAGCTAAAATGATAACTTGACAAATGAGACTGTTTTTAGTGGGAACCCCTTTCCCAGAAGGATATAAGCAAGTGGTTTGAGAAGATTTTGAAAAAGGGTCATAATATTGCTCATTCACTGATGCTGGGAGAAAAATTAGTGGAATATTTTTGTTTGTTTCTTTGTTTTTGTTTTGTTTTGTTTTTGTGGTGCCGGGGATCGAACTCAGGCCCTTGTGCTTGCAAGGCAAGCACTCTAATCACTGAGCTAAATCCCCAGCCCCTAGTGGAATATTTTTTAAAAAGCAATTCGTTAACAAAAAAATTTCTTTCAAATTTGTATATATATATATATATATATACACTTACAATTTTACTTCTCACAATTTAACCTAAAATTATGACTGCCACTAATTTAGATATAAGAATTATACTGTGACTTAAAAAAAAAGAATAAAAAGCTGGAAACAAGCAAAACGTATAATTACAGTTTACATATATAATTTTGGTACAAATATGCAATAAAATTTTCTAAGCTTTTAATAAAGTATACAGGATATTGAACAGAGTGTATAAAATACTAAAACAGTGCAAAGGAAGAAAATGTAGAAAATAAAGAGGAGGAAAAATAAGTCCTACAGCTACATAACGATGGAAATTATTATACATATTTAGTGAAAAAATAAGTGTCAGATATACAGCAGGATAAAATGTCTGCTTAAAGCAGATGTGTGTATATTTTATTTAAAATACATTTATACAGCATTCGAAATATTTAAAACACTGTTCCAAGTACTTTGCAAATACTAATTTCACCTTCACATTAACCCTGTGAGGAAGTGACTTCACAAATAAAGACAACTTGCACAGAAAGGGAAGCAAACCACAGGCGGTAAGTGAATATGCTGTGGTTTGCACTCAAGTACCAGGCACCAGAGTCCATACTCTAAATCACTGATTTTTTTTTCCTAAGGTTGATTTTTTAACTATCCATCTTTTTAAAAATATTTTACTATGAATTTCTATTATAACCAAAGTGATTTTAGTTGTGTGGCAGGAGATATAAAGGATAGCATTTCATAAGCAGTTCTCAACTAACTGTTCTTTGCCAAAATATGTTTTTAGTTCATGAGAAATGTCTTAAAGGTAAATAACCAGTAGAGATATACAACAGTTTCATTTAACATTAGTTTTATCTAAATTCACCTATATCTTCTTAAAATTAACTGAATAAAAAGTTTCCTCATAATTATACAAAATTGTGAGTGTTTTTAAAAAATAAAATTAAATTTGCATCACAGATTTAGATGTTTCTTACCTAGGTTGTCACTCCAGGTTAACATTTAAGTATGAACTTGAATCATCCCATTGCCTACATATTATAAATAGAGTAACAGACATGTAGCTCAACAGTAATGATTACAGTAGAATTAACACTGAGGTTAGTTTCTGGCTGGGACTAGTCTGAACACTATTTTTGGATTTGGGGTCATGGACTTATTTTTTAAGACTAGGATCCACCTATAGCAACAATCTTATTGGTGTCCTTGAGGAAAATACCACTATCGCATAACCTAACTCATAAGCCAAAAGGCTAAAGGAAAATTGTGCTGCAAATGATGACAATGTACTTCTGATATTTAAAATATATTTTGTGAAGAATTCCAATGCTTTGAAATTTTATTTATAGACATCTTTTTTTTGAACTATGCCATATGGTTTTTAAGATAACCTCTCTCTGGAGCACTCACAGTTATCATAACCAACACTTTGACATGTTCAGCCGAATTTCAAAAATGATGTTCACATATTTAGGGAAATCTGCAATAAAATTGATTTTGAAATTATGAAAAAAGCCATCCTTCAAAAAGTCTCAACATAACTGCAAGGTGTTCTTCAAATTCAAAGCATTTTAATTCCCTCAAATATCTCTGAAAATTTACAAATTACCTGATGTTCTTCCTCTCCAAGTCTAGATTAAGATTCATAGGTGCATATATTCTTTCTAAGTACAAACCTTTCAAAATAGGAAAATATCCTTCTCAATATATGTCACTGCTCTCAAAACTTGGGTACTCAGGGGATCTCCATCTAAACCAGTTCACCAGAGGCAAGACCTTCTGGGTGTTCACAACAAACATTAAAAGTATGTCACTACCTATCAAGGATGCAATTTTTCAACAAGTTCTTTGATCGGCATTATTTCCTTCCACTTATAATTACCTAACTTGGTGAAAAAATTCTAAGAACAGTTAAAGTACCACATTCAAATTTAAAGGCCACGGGTATCCTACCTGAATTAACATTTATGTTGAAATAATTCTCTTCCTCTATCACTCTGTAATAGGATTTTAACTGGGATTCTTCTTTAGGCTGCAGTCTTCAGAAAGCAAGCATGAAATACTCCCAAGTTCCAAGGTTATGGTATATAAAAAGCTATGTTTGCCCTTTGTTCTGAGTTCTTGCTACAGAGCCACAACCCCTTGGAATTTTCTGAGTGAGCGTGTCTTTTGTTATTATACAAACTGCTTCAGATTACACTCAAATTTGCGCTAGCAAGGTGAAACGAGTGTGGGGTGGGAGCCTGGCGATGGAGGCTGGCTAACCATACAGCCAACCATGTGATCAATGGCCAGGAACTCTGATCTCCCTCTTCGGGGAGGGGAAGAAAACTAGAGACTGACAATGATTTTATCAATCTTGCCCATTAAATGAAACCCAGGTTAAACTCTCCAACAGTAAAGGGTGGAGAGCTTTCTGATTGGGGAACACATCGGTGTGCTGAGAGCAGAAGCTCCGCACCTAGGACCCGTGTCAATTTTGCTGTTGCAAGTATTTCCTCATCTGGCTGTTTATTTTGTATGCTTTATAACAAGACAGAAATTGCAAGTGTCTCAGTATCCTTGAGAGTTGGTTCCAGGATCTCGTGAAGATATCAAAATCTGTGGCTCCTTGGGCTTACTGTACAATATGGTATAACATTTCCATATAGCCTCTGCACATCCCGTGTATTCTAAATCATCCGTAGATTACTTATCACACCAAATCAATGACAGTGCTATGTAAGTGGCTATTATGCTGCATTATAATGACTAGAAAAAATCCTATACATGTTCCAAACAGGCATAAGTTGTTTTTTTTTTAAATCCTTTTCATCTGCAAATGGTTAAATCTGTGGAGAGTCGGAGGATACAGAAGGTCAACTATATACTGCAATACTTTCCTGAGTTTCATGTCATTGTAGAAAATGTTTAAACCTAGAGAACTGTGGAAACCCCAAATTTACAGCCAAGTTGAACAGAGGAGCAGGTAGTTAGGAACCCAGGACTTAGACATTTGAAGTAGAAGCAGACATATGAGACCAAGGCCCTAAATGAACTCAGGGCACCGTCAGAAATGAATTGAATTGTAGGACACCTCGCTGGCATCAAAAACCATTAAACAGACCTTACAAAGGACGTGATCAAGACCTTTATTCACAACCCTGACCTGAATACTCACCTCAGAAGTGGAGGGAGAGGCTGGTAATCCTTAGGGTCAAGGCGTAATTTCCTTGCACTCCACGCCCAGGGGAAAAGTTATCAGAAAGACTCACGTGTCTCCTAGCACCAGTATGGCCTATTCCTGAGAAATTTACAAGGGAGAGACTGGCTGGCTAGCCACCTGACCTGACAACATTCCCAAGAGTGGTCCTTGGGCCAGGGACACAGCACAGTCCTAGAAGGTGTGGAGCAAAGGGCACACAGCTGGGCTAGACGGGGGTCACTCTTGAGAGGCCGGCAGGAGTCACCTTAGCTCTGCCCAAGAGGATCCTCAGGGACTAGGGAATGACAGCAACATCGTCTCAGGATTAAGGATGGAACCAAAACTGACTTGTCAGAAGAGATTCATTCTCTCACATCAAGGTAGCAGCATGAGAAAGATTCCCAGCAGCACTGTAGAGGGGTCTCCAAAGAACCCACAAGACATCAGAAGAGCTGGCCATGACAGTCAGTTATAATTTTTCTTGCTCTGACCTCCTTAACCTGTCATTTGCTGGACAAGCCAGAGGTAGCCTAGAAAACTCCAGGAAAACATCAAAGTCTAAGTGATGAAATAAAGACACCAGCCAGGACGTCTTTCCTGTCACTGGCCTGACACAGCCCAAGTCAGGAAGGAAGGGGCTCCAAATCAGTATCAGGGGGTTTGGTTATTGACTTGGACTGGCGTTAGACTACCTAAGGCGGACTAGACATAACCCAGTGAATTTGCTTAAATAAAAGAGGCCAGAAAAATCATGAGATGTAGCTTCTATTTCGTCAAAGGGAGTGCAAAGGGGTAAACAAACCCCTTAGAATTGTTGCTAAAAATGGCTGGAAACTTTGAAGAAATCTAACCATTCAATGAGAAAAATATTTTTCTAGAATTTACTAGAATTGCTAATATTTAGTGCATTGTATTATGTGCTACACACATTTAATCTATATACTAACCCTATGAACTGCAGGTACTATTGTTATCACTTTTGTATTTGATAAGAAAGCTGAACTCAGCGAAATGAAATACCTTACCAGTACTGCTCCTGACTGAGGGGCACATCTGCAACCAGATCTCACTGATAGCAGAAGTGGTATCCCTATTAATGTACTATGTTGACTTATTCATTGGCTAAGAATTTTTAAAATCCTATGACAAGTTGTATAGTGGTGACTGAGTCTATGTGATTTCTTTTGAAGTTTCTACATATACTTGGGTTCATTATCTTCTCCCATAACTGAATGATGAGTAAGGTGTACATGGGTAGACCATGGTCATTCAAAGGACAAATGCCCTCAGATTTTCTCATCTCTGTCCCCGCACTCCTCCCACTGACAGTCTTTAGTTTTCCTTTTAATGCATCTCAACCTCCCTACCAAGACGACTTGTCATACAACTTGATCGGGGCAAATCTAAATCAGTACCTCTAAGTGGTTACCTGATTTACCACTTGACAGGAGGGGAAATATTTAGTGAAAGAATACATAAAATCCAATTTTCCTCTTACCACATTAGTTCTACCAAAGCCTAGTTTTACAATAATTTTTAATTATATACCTCTGGGCTTCAAGTATATTTTATTATTCATTTATTCTTGAGAAATGAAAGGAAGTCTGACATCTCTTGCATATATCATAGCACAGTTTTTTCTATGGTTGTTCATTAGAACAGTTGTGGATATCATCTATTCTCATTATTGTCATTATCATTATTATTACTATCCTCCCTCCTAGCATCAAGTTGTCATGGCAACTGTGACTTGGGGGAGGGGTTTACAAGACATGTGATACTCTACAAGATTTATTTTATTTTGAGACTAGGACCTCCCCTCGGGACATCAAAGGCGTCCATGTGTAGATCTGTACACATTTTCCTCTCCCTCCCTGAGCTCCCACCCTGAACTTTATATGCAGTCTGTAACACAACTGGGAATCCTTCAAAATGAATGACTCCATAGTATGTAACACATAAAGGGATTATTATTGTTGTCTCCAATTATCTCAAATCCCAAGGATCATAATAAATGAAGTTTTAGGAATAATGAAATAATAAATTTTCATTTAGAAGCAGTTGTAATGTAGATAGCCTTAATACACACCATCATTCTCACTCTTAAACTTCCCAGGACACGGGTGATACTGCCCTTGAATGTCCTCAGAGCTGTCAGTAAAATTAAACTTTCAGTCTTTACTGATGTAAATTCTTAACTCAAGGGAATAGCAGACATTCTTTGAGAAACAAAAGGTGACAGATAAAAATGGTTTAAGAAATCACTTTTTAGAACTATATCAGCAATTGATCTTCAAATCACTTCTTTACCAGTTTGAAAATTCCTTGAGATTATATACCTAATAAACTGAATGCCACAAAATACTCATATTTCATCCATATTAGTCATCAAAACAGGAGAGAAACTGACAGACTGAACCAGTGTTGAGAGAGATATCGAGAAAGAGATTCATTTATATAGCAACTTTTCAGTGCTTGGAAGTTCCTCATTACCCTTAAAGTTCTGAGGGGTTAAGAAGCTCTGCTGGTCTGAAAGTCCAAAGCAGCAAACGAAGACCATGCTCTGGGGATCCCCCTCTAGCCAGTAACTTTATTCCTCGGCTGAGTCCAAGCCTTCCCTCCAACCCTACAACTCACTGCTCTCCATTCTGCAATAAAACTCTGAATTATTGATTTTTTCTTATCTGTTTCTCAATCTCCCACGACTGATAAATACTGACCGTCGTTAACTTTTTTGTAAAATTGTCAAATAAAAAAAAGCTTTATTACTCACTGAGCACCGATCACTATTTGCCCTGGGAAAACTGTTCTTTGCAAGGTAGTGAAATCTAAAGTTAATTCCTCAAGCTTTTCTTTCCAACTGATGTCATTTTTCTAAATGGCTTAACTATATGATAAATTTTGCATTCATTTGCATGAGGATTTCCCACTGCTTTATTGATATTTTATTATGTTATATAACTTTAAGTATAATGTTCTGATGAATCCCTCAAAAATAAAAAATATTAGGTATTTAAATATTTTCCCATGCGGTAAGCTCCAATAACAATTTATAAAACTATAGTCATTTATTTTTGTTTAACTCTTCTAATTATTCTTTGAATTTGTATGTTGGATAAAAATAGTTTTTGCAGACACTTGTAATTTTAGATGAATGATTCTGCAATCTAATAAAAAAACTATCAAAATCTTATATATTAATACACATAAACTTGTCTACTGGTGCTCCCACAAAATTTCCCATGTGAAAAGAAATAAACACATGGGTAAGGACTCACTGAAGCATCTCTCTGCTTCCAGTGAAACTAGTATGGAATCACCCACTATTTGATATATATTTCCTAACAACATCAAAAGTGGACTAAGATCTACACAACATATAATAAAAATGACTACAGCATTAAATGACACTTCCATGAACTCCTGATTTAACAACCTATTTCTGAAAGCTTACTTTTACTTGAAAGAACACCGTGTTTGGCATGCATCTGTATTTCCTGTGCTCTGAATGTTTGTCTGTACTCACAGTCAATGGCAGGATGACAAATACACCCCACACCATTCTAGCCAACAGTGTTACCCTTTCACGCTGAAAATATTCTCAGCAACGAGTATACTGCCATAGTAGGAATTAAATATGCTCTGAAACATATACTATTTATTAACTGTAGTTTCATTTTTTCCTTTTAGTTTTGACCTGTAATAGCTAAAAAAGATTTACATATAATTCTGTGCACCAAAATTTGTCAGAGTCAGCTGAAACTGTTTTTAAAATGTGCATGAAAATGTGTAGTGTTTAATGTATACAACAGAAAAAAACAAAAGCTAAAAAAGGGCCATATATTCATCTCAAAAATTCACAAAAATATTAGTAAAACAAATGCAGCGAAAATAGAAAAAGAGATATTGAAGATGAGAACAGAAATCAAAGAAAGAGAAAAAACAAAAATTACAGATCAACAAATACAAAAGCTGAATCTGAGGAGGACTACAAAATTTGTAATTCCCTCCTCCAGTGAAAAATAAAAGAGGGAAAGAAAAGTAATAATGTTCAGAATGAAAGGGAATATCACTACAAATCCATAAATATTAAAATTATAATAGAACATGATCAAATGTATAATGAATTTGAAAATTAAGTAGATAAATCTCTAAGTAATGCAAGATAAAACTGACACAAACAAAAAAATTTTAATAGTCCTACAAGTACAAATGAAACTATATCTATAATTTAGAAAATTTCCCCAAAACTTTCAGACCTAGAGAGTCTCATTGGAAATACTACCAAACATTTAAAGGAAAAAAATAAAACCTATTTTACATGAAATCTTTTAGAAAATAGATAAAGAAGGAATTTTTCTCAACTTGCTTTAGATCCATCATGAACTTTACCAGGTATTTTCTCTTGTGAATTTAAATGTAAAAGCCCTAAGTAAAATTTCAGTCAACCATCTCCAGTAATGTAGCTTGATCCCCCTAAAGTCACAGGAATTTGGGTTGAAGGGTAATGTGAGGGCTTCAAGAAAAATTTTTAAAAATGGACTACTCAAATTGTTTAGGAAAATTATGGACAATTTATGAAGCACAACTTTAAAAAAAAAAATACCTTCCATGAAATAGTGATCCACACTGCAAAATGAAATGAGAAACAGACACACCTATTTTTCTAGGATATGATGGAAATGGGGGACTTGGGAACTGAGTTCACATAATTTGTGTGGTCAAAAAATCTAAGCCAATACCAGGCATGGTGACGCACACCTGTAATCCTGGCACTTGGGAGGCTGAGGCAGGAGGATCATCAGGAGTTCGAGGTCAGCCTGGGCTACACAGTGCGACTCTGTCTCAAAAACAAAACAAAATAAAACAAACCTAACCCAAAATATTAATATCAAGTAATCCAAGGTTACTACAGTCTAAGGTTTCGGATGAAGCAAACTCAAACTGTCCCAACAGTAAATCACTTTAAATTAAAAGCCCAAAAAATCCCTACAGACAAAGTTCCATGATTATAAATGCCAGAAAAATAACCAGAATGTACAAGCATCGGAAAATAGAAAAACGAAGATTGATGACACTGTTTTTTAGCAGATACACCTAATACAAACATGTTTAAACTAACATATGAAAAAAATTCTTTAAAGATTTTTAAATCATTTTAAAATAAATGCATAAATACCAGCAGATTAAAAACTAATAAAATTTCAGAAATTGGAAATTGTAATTATTAAATGTGAAATAAAATGAATAAGTAAAAGTGAGATTACACAGAGGTGAAAACTGAATTTGTGAAATGAGATACAAAGACATTACTCAGAAGTGCTACACAAAGCTTAATTGTTGTCAGAAAACACTTCATAAGTGATACAGATTCTATAAAATTTTCTGAGACTTCACTTATAATTGACCTACTGTATAACTGAGTTTCATAAATATTCCATGTAGCTTGAGAATACTAAATATTCCTGCATTACCAGAGTATTGTGCATTTTTCCAGTAGATCAAGTAGCTGGTTATGTTGTTCATATGTGCTTATTTTTCCTATCTGGTTATATTACCATTTTTCCTTTTTTTCTGTCAATCATTGATTTCATTTTGACACTATGTTATTAGATATGTCACAAAATAGTCTTAGAAAATGGAACATTCTTTGTTATATAGCACATGATCATCTCAGTCGATGCAGAATAATCATATCATGAAATAAAACATCCACTCATGACAAATAGAAACAAATTCTTACCTAACTACGAATAAAAGAAAACTCCTTCAGTCCAAGAGAGATATCAAAAAGAAACATAAAGCACTCGTTTAAATTCAGAAACAAGACAGAGTGCTTTCCATTATCAGTAAAATTAAACATGATAGTGAATATTCATGTCAGTGCAAATAACAAAGCAATATGACATAAAATATACAGGAACTGAACATGAAGAAACAAAACTCTTTTTATTTACAGATGATAGAACTGTCTATAAAGAAATCTGGAAGGACACACATATAACTTATTCAAATTATAAAGATATCTTAACCAGTTTGCCAGATATGAGAAAATTATGTAAAAGTCAAGTGCATTCCTAATTTAAGCTAGCAAGAAATAATCATAAAACTTAATTTACAAAAACAAACAAAGAAGAATTTACAACATTCACATAAACTATAAAGAAGCTAGATAGTGGCTTTTGGAACAGCTTGTAGGAAAGCTGTTAAACTTTCCAGAATGCTGTGAATCATTTGTTAAGTACAATTTCCTAAAAACAAATTATATAAACCTACAAATAAATAATTATGCTGTTGTATCTTAAAATTACCTGTGAGATTAAGGTTATTGAATCCATTGTTTCTGTTTGGTGGGAGTATTACATAATAGTGTGCTATTCAACATCTCTTTCCAACTCCACATTCAGTGATACCACCTAGTAATTTGAAATTTGTCATGGTAGGAGAATTTACAGCATGGAACTTAGCAAACTCTAATAAATAGTTTCCCTTCTTCCGCTCTTCAGAAAGCCTAGTATTAACAATTTACTGCATACCACTAAACCAAGAAATAAATCTATCAAAAGATTTGAAAGACCATTATGAGAAAATTATCTTTCAAATAATTTATTAAGCATCTATTATATAGCAGGTACCATCCAGGAAGTAACCATACAGATAAAAAAAATCTTTGTTTTCACTTATATCATATCAAGAGGAAAGAATATATATAACAGTGGGCTAAATAGTAGAGAAGTAAAAATAATAATAATAATAATAATATTCCTGAAGACAAGAGGCATGATTGTAACTAGTAACTACTGAAAGTCTGAAAACATATAGAAGAAAATACAGGACAATATCCTGGTAAGCTCACTTTAAAGAAATATTTCTTAAATAAGAAGCAAATATACAATCCACACAAGAAAGAAATTCATGAAGTAGGTTGGATGAGAAAAATTTTGATGAGAAATGGTTATAACTAAAGATGAATAATGAGAGGGATAAAAACTGAATAAATGAGAAAGTGGAACACATTCATGGACTATAGCCTGCAAATTTGTGAGACATAATTTCGTCACAAATTTATCTTTACATAGATTGCCAATCAAAACCCCAAAAGTTTTCATTAGAATTTGATCATCTCATTCTAAAACTTACAAGAAACAATAATGCAAGGATACTTAAGATTTCTGAGAAGATTAAAGTTGGGAGTTCTTGCCTCATTAACTTAATTTATTGAAAAGTTACACAGATTAAAAAATATAGCATTAGCAAAGGGACAGAGTCCAGAAATAGACCTCACAAATTTGGAAAATTCACATTTCAGAGATAGCAGTAGACATCAGTGAAGGGGAGACTATTATAACTAGTGTCCAGGGAAAGCTTTAAAACAATCAGAAGAAAACACAAAATCATATCTTCATGACCTCAGTTTACAGAGAAATTCCAACAAGATACACCCAAGACTCGACCCATACAGGAAAGAGACTTATGGTGTCCAGAGCTTGCTTGCAGAGAACAGTAGTGAAGTGCACAGATGAAGGTATGGATGAAGTAAGCGTGATTGTGGACTGATGAAATCCCCACGGTTACAGTGCACTCACAGGTACCTGGAGCTCACTGCACTATTCTCTCTACTTCTGTATGCATTTGAAATGGCTGCAAATTTAGAGAAAATATTCACAACACACACTTTGGAAAAAAAAAAAAAAAGAAGCGACTCCTACCCAAAGCATTTAAAGAACTCTTAAAATTTTAATAAGAAATAAAAGAATTCAATAGCAAAGAAAATGAACACAGACATGCGTATGCATTCTACAGATGAGGATTGTGAAAGATTAATACACACATGAAAAGCTGTTCAACCTCATCTGTAATCAGGAAATTAAAATTTAAAGCACAAAGAGCTATCATATTACATATAGTGGTAAAAATTTTAAAGTCTGTGAATGTTATCTGTATTTATGTACCTAAAGAAATATGATGGAAGAATATTCTTAGCAACAATCTTTGAATTGGCAAAAATATACAAACAACCAAAATTTCCACTAAGAACAGTTAAAGACATTTGTTGTGGAATTTTCCTACAAAACAGCAAAGGAAATCAACAAATCTTTATCATAAACAGTAATATTGATACATCTCAGAAAATAAAGTTGAGTGCGAAAAGCAACTATACATTACATGAGTGTGATTCTACTTGCATCAAGTTTGAGAAAGGCAGAAATATTAATGAAAATACATTTAGTAAGTGATAAAATATAAAAAACAAAAGATTAAAATATTTTACATGCTACTTTCTACAGTTGATTTATTTCACAATACAAATACTGTTTTTTAAAAGACCGATGCACACAACAACTTTGGCAGAAGAGATTTTTTTACTGCAATATGAGGTGCCATCTATAATGATCACTGTGATCTAGAAAACTGCCACTATATTATTAGAGTCCAAAAACCCACAGACAGCGCAGAGCTAAACCACAGAGAGGAAGAGCTGGAAACATTCAGTGGGAGAAAATGGTACATGTCTTCACACATAAAACACCTGCCACACCTTTCATTTGGTTAAAAAAAAAATTAAGAAAACTCTGGAGCCTTCAACTGTCTTTCAATTGTCTTCCTTTTCCTTTCAGAAGTGCAATTCTAGATGTTTTCGTCTGGAACCAAATGACAACCACACAGCGAATTCACAGGTTCCCCTCCCTCCCTGCTGTACCTCATGATTTGTTATCCAGCACAGCCTGTCTAGCTAACTGCAAGACCTCAACATGTTAACACTATTAGCAGTGGAAAAATCATCTAAAACTCAATCCCAGCTGAGCTTAATAATAAAGTTTACTGGCTTGAGGGTAACAGTGTGCTCAATTTAAAGGTAGGTTAAGGTAAACAGCAATGAGTGGAGAAATCAATACTCAGTGTTAACCCTAGAGGAATGTGGTTATCTCCTACCTGCTTTTAAGTTTCGTAATTCAGCCCATTCTATGTTTATCAATTTAAATACCACACTGTGTCTTATTTGCTTTTTATCGTTTCTCTCCATGGACCACCAATTTCTTGAGCACAGGAATGACATTCCATTCATTTTCAAATGCCAAGCATTAAGCAAACAGTAATCACTCAATGAATTGTAAGTTAATAAATGAATGAAGACATAGTGAATATATGGGCATTTATCTACTCAACTCCCTTGTTTTTACAGGTAAGAAACACAAGAACATTCAGATTTCTCAAAATGCCTACTGTGTAGTTTGGCTGTTTGCATTCTTACTATACCAGTTAAGAAACTCAGAAGAAATAGAATCAATAAGAGATTCACACACACACACACACACACACACACACACACACACACGGGTCACAGAGAGAAAGACAAATTTATTGTAAGGAATTGGTATTCACACAATTTTGGAGGCTAAGAACTCACAAGATCTGCCATCTGAAACTGGAGTCCCAAATCAGATAGAGACAGAACTTGGTCCAAGTCCAAAAGCCTGAAAACCAGGGAGGCTGATGGTATAAATCCCAGTTCAAGGACCAGAGAAGGCAAAGTGGCACATCCTAGCTGAAAACAGAAAGCAATAGGCAAAGATACCTCCTTCCTTTACCATTTCTTCTATTTTTCCCTTAACAGATTGGATGATGCTTGCTCAGATCAGGGAAGGCAATCTGCTTTACTAAGCCCATGGATTCAGATGCAGCATCATCTGGAAACACCCTCACAGACATCCCACACAAATGTTTAATCTGCACGGCCTGTGGCCAGTCAGGCTGACACACAAAATTAACCCCCACACTTACTATTAAAAGGCATATCACACAGTATTATATTCCTACAGAGTTTGAATTTTTCAGATTGTAAACTATTTATTTTCTTTATGCAATTTTAACTTTATTTGAGTTTGATTTATTGAGGGAATTGAGAGTGGACATACTTTTGTAGCAACACTGATTCCAAGACCATTCTAAACATAGCTACAAGAAATCATACATTTTGCACTTGCAGAGTTCTAACAAAATTTTAAGAAGTAATCACCATAGATTCCATTGCATTAGAGACCATATATGTATTTTAACCTTTTGGGACTAATAGGGATGTGTTGTGATTATGTGGGCCAGAAGTCCTTGGAATTGCTTTGTGGAATGAGTTTGGAAAGGTTTGGAGATGCTAGCTAGAGGAGATACCCTAGAATGTTTTAAGCAGAGGTTAAAGACAATCCTGACAGGAACTCAGAAGACAGAATGCTGAGCAGAGTGCAGAGAGTAAACACTCTACTCATGAGGTTTCCAACTGGAAGGAGAACTCTACCAGGAACCGGACTTTAGCTATGTGTGTTACATTCTGGCAAAGACTTTGCAAGAGCCTGAGCTTAAAGGTTATGGACTAATTAGCCTGGTGGAGGAAATCAGCCCAATATTCAGGCTGTAACATGGACACCATATATAATCTTAGACAGATTTGCAGTGAGAATCAGGAGTAGAAATATTTAAAACTTTTGAGTTTGTCCAGAAAAGAATTAAGAGTAAACGTGGGACCAAAGGAATCATGGATGCTGAAGAGACTCACACCATTTTTTAAAAAATCAATTACTTTGAACCAGGACAAGGAGAACTAGGTCTTGAAGGTCTCCCACAAATTAGCAAGACCCCACCCATTGCAGACGGAAGGGTGTAGAAGTATAAACATTTCATTTGCCGAGAGAGTCCCCGCCCTCCTGCTTGTGAAGGAAGGCCTAAGAAATTTATTTCTCTAGGTTTATTTTACCATGCTCAGCCATCCAGGCACTCAGAACCCACTGGAACCATGGTACAAGGGGTCCTGGCTACTGCTTGAGCTGGAAGCAGAACTTGGTCGTCCATATGATGCTGCTTTCATAGGCATGCAGAATGTAAGACATATGGGGACATGGGATCTTCCATCCAGACTGTAAAGGAAGGACGGGGAGCCCAAGAAAAAATGTGTAATAGGATTGGAGTCACTGCCAAGAGCTCAGGAGTGTGATGCATGAAGCTAGGAGAGTGAAAGCCAAAACTGCAGTACAGATGCCAGGAAGTTGGAGATGCCAAGAATGTAAATGTCTGCTGAGAAGAGCCACAGACAGCAAGCAGAACCAGCCCAAGAGAGAGGCCAGACACACTGCAACCAGCAAAAACATAGGTGTAGGGCTGCCGAAGCTCTCTGGAGCTCACATCTTATGATCATGTGCCTCAGATGCTGGAATACAACTACAGGACTTAATGTTCATCCGGCTGGGTTTCAGTCTTGCTTTGGTTCAATTATTTCATATTTCTCTGTTCCTCCCTTTTGTTTACCATGTGTCACCATATCTTGGGATCATGTAAAGTGCTTTTTAAATTTTAAAGGGGTTCACAGATAAGAGCTTGCCTTAGTCTCAGAGAAGACTTTGGACTAGACTTTTGAACAATTCATGGACCATCAAAACTTTAGGAAAGGAACTTAGGCATTTTCATTCGTACATTGGGTAATTAACTCATGTTAGGCAGACTTACAACCTTGCTATTGTCTTTATATAGAGACAAAACATTAAGGAGGTGTGTTTGGGTGTCAAGTTGACATGGGGGAGATTATGATGGTTAATCTTGATTGTCAACGTGATTGGCTTTAGAGATGACTAGGAGATTAGTATAGCACACTTGCGGGTGTGTCTGTAGGGGACATGGAGGTCTGAACTTGGGGGCTATATCTGGTCCCCAGCCCTTTCCTCTGTGGGCTCTTCCCCTTATCTTTGCTTCCTGGATGCATCTCAATAGACACAGCAAAAGCCTTTGACAAAATCCAACATCCATTCATGAAAAAGACTCGGAAGAAAAGAGGTATAGAAGGACCTCATTTTGATCTAATAAAAGCCATTCATGACAAACGTACTGCCAACATCATATTAAATAGGGAAAGACTGAAAGTTTTCCCTCTAAAATCAAAAACAAAACAAGGATACCCACTATCAACACTCCTTTTAACACAGTACTCGAAACATTAGAGCAATCAGGCAAGAGAAAGAAATCAAAGGGCTATGGATAGGAAAAGAAGGTGTCGAGTTATTACTTGTAGACAACATTACCGGTGAGCAGTCTGAAAATGAAAGATGCCTAGGCAGACACAGTACCTACCTTCATTAGTGTAACAGATAAAGAAATTCAAGTGTATAGCAAAAATTATGAATTGTGATAAGTGCTATAAAATGAAAAAACAATCCTCAATAAATAATGCAAGTGAGCAGAAAAGTTTCAGGGGGAATCACTGATGCAGGTCATGGCACATCTCTCGGAGAAGGTGACATGTAAGCAGAGGCATGTGGACACTCAAGAGAAAAGCAACAAAGATGCATAGGGCAGCATGTACCACGGTCGGATTTTTAATCATGGTCTAAACTTACAAGGAAAGGGAGAAAATATGGAAGCAGAGTACCAGAGCAGAAAGAAAATAAAATCAAAACAGACCGTGGAATCACTTTAGACACATAGACATGCTCCCAGCAAGACGCTAACACTGTAGACGGCCAGAAAACAAACACAGCAAGGAACAAGCTAGTAGTGCAAAATGAGGTTTCTCATTTGAGTGAAGGGTGAGAATAATCACAAAACCAAGAGGTGATAACCTGTATAATAACAGCATCACCTGATATGGCCACAAAGCAGTCAATATGCTTCACTGTGTAGGGAGTGGAAGAGACATTAATTTGTATTGACAACTAAAGAGTCACCATTCTGGGAGTCACCTTTCAAAGAGAAGGACACTAACATGGGCCATCTGAAATGTCCTCCAAAAGCTTCCAGGAGTGAACGGATAACCCTTTGATTCTACCAGAATCCCATGAACTCTTTGTCAAGAATTGTAGCTGTGTAATGAACCTAAATTTGGATTTCTATCACATATGTAACTGACAGAAGCATTGAAACACCATCTGTTATATTTAAACTTCAGAAATTTTCTCTAGAAATGTTCCTTTTCTCAAGGAAAGAGATTCTTTAAAACAAGTTTAGTAGAATAAAGAATGAGATGTTCCAACAGATTGCCAGCAATATTTTATTCCCTGAACTACATCTGAATTCACAAATTATCCCAGCATTTCATTACTATATGTCCTTAAATCCACGAAATGCCCTTTTGACACCAATCAATATAAGGATAAAATTGAAAATCTCTCTCAGCCTTCTTGTTTTCTACCTTTAAAGGAGATGAGTTCATTGTAACATTTACCCCATTCTCCATATTTTTCACTTATCCATTTAGTCTATTTTCCTAAAATCCCACACAACTGGGAGCTTTCACTTGACCTATTCCTACTTTAGCAGAAGGAGAAGGCTAACTACAAAGAATATTTAGGGCTGGGGATTTATCTCAGTGGTTAGAGTGCTTGCCTTGCAAGCACAAGGCCCTGAGTTCGATCCCCAGCACCCAAAAAAAAAAAAAAAAAGAATATTTATTAAAAGTTCAAGGGGTCTATAGTTTATCCAATTCTTTCTTAAATGAAAATCAATGTTGCATAAGTCCAGTCGGTTGTATATACACCTTGGGTATGGTGGTTAGGTAACTTTAGACTACCGGTTCACTTTGCTGACTCACTGTTTTATTAGTACTACCATTCTTATAATGCAAAGATGAATCTTTAGTTTATATTGACAGGACTGCTTCATCAGTTCCTTACGACCATCAGTTGAGTGTTATTATCTCCATTTTATACAAGAGAAAACTGAAGCCAAAAAAACCCACAAAAAACAAAAAACAAGTTATTTTTCAAAGGTCAAGTACTGTGTAGTGAGTGCAGTCTTGTATGCGGTACACCAGTTCATAACTTTCATTATAACTGAAAATCTAGCTTCTAATCCAAGCAATATAACCATCTATATTTAGGAAAAGTGAAGGCCAAAAATGCATATATAAATATTTGATGTATATTTAAAAATATAATATTTACATCTATAGTAAATGATAAAAATATTTTTGCTGATGTTAAGAAAATCTAGGATGAAATGTTTGGGTGAATTTGCCTCTCAATCACCATAAATCTCTTACATTTGTTTTCATTTGTTACTGTTTTTCCTTCCCTCCCTCCCCCTCTTCTCCGATTCTCCTTCCCTCCTTCCTTCCATTTACTCAGCTATATACTGCTTTCTTTTCCAGAAGTGTGTAAAATAGATATCTACATCGTGCAAGGGGACCCTAAATAACCCCTTTGCCCTTGTTTCTTAATAACCTGTCCCCCTCAGTAGCTGTGATCAATCAAGGCTCTCTGGAGCATTCATCACAGAAACTAGTGCTGCAAGCTTGAGGTGGGCTCCGGTCATATCTGCCCATATGGTAACAATATTTTATCTCATACATTGTCCAGATCACCTGATTTTTATTGGCTTCGTGTTCTCTCACATATATTTTTGTTCCTCAGCATATACAACACCATGTGTGCTCCCTGGCAGCTGCAGATACACTGGCTGGCTTCTCATTTCGCCTGCATGTCCTAGCGGCAACACCCGGATGCAGTGCCCCAGACCAATGGCTCTAACTCCTGACAGCTGCACTTAGCAATACTGCCCACTGGCTCGCAAAGAGCAAACGTCAGTCGTTCACTGCCCTGATCCCCCCGTCAGGCTTGTCTTCTGGGAAGACTCTCCCCATCCTCACGTGAGAACTTTAAGGAACACTAAGTCACCTTACTGCTCTCAATTCAAGCATGGTATTTACGATTTTCTGTGAGAAGGATTGGGTTCATCAGTCAACATGAGTAAGAACATCCGGTATCTTGTTGAAGCCACTGAACTGTAGTCTGATAATTAATCTGCTTCCTTCATTTATAGTTTTTGATTAGATGCCAGACCTCATTGATGTAATTCACCATCTGGAAATTAAACTTAAAAGAAGCCTCTTTTTTTTGTTATCCATGTCTGTACTTGGGTAATATTTTTAAAGTTTGAATATAATGCATGTGAAGACTATGTCTACGTGAATTATGAGAAGGATTATTTTGATCCTTATTTTACTCTTAAGCATTATTCTGTCCAAACATTTCACCCTTTTCACGTTTCAAAGTTGTTGTTCAAGTAAATAATTATTACCTACCTAATGACATTTTAGAACTGAAAACAACCTTTTGGGAACGCAGCGCTCTTCCCTGCTCTCTGCTTCCTAGATGCCATGAGTGGAGCACCCTTCCTCCATCATACGCTTCTCACGTGCTGTTTACACTTTGCAACCAGCTGACCATGGACTGAAACTTCCGAAGCTTTGAGCCAAAATAAACCTCTCCTCTTTTATGTTCCAGGTGTCAGGTATTTTTCCTCAACAATGACACAACTGAGAAATATAACCAGGTAGATCCCCATAATTCTGGTCAGAATGAAGGGTATATATAGTATATCGGTCAGTACAAAAGTGACTTCATCCTGTCCAGAATGTACCTGTTTATCTCAAACTAATATCAAAAGTCAGGCGAATCCCCGGCACAAAGATCTGGTTGTACATATTACACTCAAGGATTTCTGCTGGGAAACCGCAGGAAAGCTCAATAAAGGTTATGCTGGGGCAATCATAGGGGTTATGACTCAAAATAGCTATAGTCATGTCAAGCTAAATCCATGCAAGTAGTATTACTATACTCATCCAACATTAAAAAATAGAGTTCAGAAGGATCCCCCTCAGTCACCTCAATAGTGAGGTTAGAATTTGAAGATGAAGTCGATCCTTTTTGTTGTCTTGAGCTTCAGAATTCATAAACTGCTTTTACACCCTTTCTGACCACTTCTGGGGGTGGGGGAGAAAAAGATGATCACCATTATTTTTCAGTTCTGAAACTGAACCTCAGAGAGGCTAAGTGACTTGTCCTAGGTCACACAGCTAATAACCAAGGCTCAAATTCAAGGATTCTGACTTTAAGTCCTTGGCTATTTCACTGTTCCAGGCTTCCTTTCGTATTCACCTAAAAAGAGCAACCAAGTAAAAAGTTGTACACCATAACATTTTACAATGCATCTCTGAGTTGTGTGTGTGTGTGTGTGTGTGTGTGCACGCAGCACTGGGGAGTGAACCCAGGGTCTATGCACTGAGCTCCAGCCACAGTCCTTTTATATTTTTTTTCTTTTTTTGTACCAGGGTCTTTCTAAGTAGCTAAGTTTCCCAGGCTGGGCTTGAACATGTGATCCACCTGTCCCAGCCTCTCAGACTGCCGGGATTACAGGTGTGCACTTTCATACTCACCTAGAAGAACACTTTTGATGCATCATTATATAGATTTATTTTCTTCTGCTTGGTAGGAAACAATCAACTTCTTACTCTTAAATGATACACTCATAGACATATGACAGATATTTGTGCTAAGGTCAAGGATCTGGGGACTGATTGAGGAAAAGGCAGGGTGATGACAGGCAGCCCCACAGCACACACACTTCATTGAGTGGTATTTATAACCGCATCACAGGAAGTTATTCTGAGCAAGAACACTTCCAGAAACAGGCAGGAGGCCACTGCCCAGAAGGAAAAGGGGGGAAGGGACCTCCAGGGCAAGAAGAAGGAGCTGGAGAAGGGCTTTACCTGTCTACATGAGGCTTCTCAGCAACAAGGTGCAGACTGTCTGGGCCTGAGGGCTCAAAGGGTAGCATGATTCTTGTCTTTCATAGCTAGAATTGTCTCATGTATGGTTGCCAGATGTTGGGTACAGTTTCAGAGGCAGTGCAAAGTAAGCAGCCTCTAAATGATGAAATGTGTTTTTCTTTGGTCTACATTTAAAGCAATTCTATGTTTCAGAACTTGAATTTGGAGCTAGATAACCAACTGATCCTGCTGTGAAGAAGGAAACCATATAGAGACCAGGTCAGGCTAATGCATTAGGGCCACCCTTCCCATGTTTACATAACAGTACACAAATCTCTCCTTGAAAAACCTAGATGCCAGGTAACCTGTGAAAGGGAAAAGAATAATCATCAAATCCTGAGTTTCCCTGCTGTTTATACTTTTAGCAATCAATTTCATAAGCTCTTCCCTGATCTCAGACTACAAATGGAAAGAAATAAACGGATTTCTCAAGTCCTGTAGTTTCTGTCACCAAACTCATCCAGCACCAGAGATCGTGATATAAGTTGTCTGTTGAATAAGCTAATATGTAAACAGAACAGTCTTTGGGTTTTGGAATTTGTATGTACTGTAGCCTTCATTCTGAGCTCAGCATTTTTCCCAAGTGGGTGGAAATTATGGGCTGAATTATGGCAGCTAGTTAATTTTGACAAACTGTTGATTCCTTAAAACATCCATAAGATACCCTGACTACCTAGAACTCAAGAATTTTTACAGAAAGCTGAAACTTGCATGGACAGTTCCTGGCCCTAGGTTTAAATGATAATTCAGAGCCTTGCTGTTCAGACAAAATTTTAAGCACATTCACTTAAATATTCACATAAAACTTTAGGGTTGAAAGGCATAAAAATAATGTTAGGCTACTTCCCCCAGCTTGAAGACGAGAGTGAATGATGTCACAAGGTCACCATGCTAGATGCAGCTAACGATCAACTAAGTCAGGAGCAGCGAGTTCAAAATGAGTTCTTGAGTTCTACTCTGCCAGGCAACCACTTTGTACATCCTTCACAGTTAGACTTAGACCAAGAGAAGAATGCACAGAGGGTGGACAGTAAAAGGCTTAAAAACCCCATGCTTTTAGTATTCTGCACCTTGTCACGCTGGTCTCCATACAATACTAAAAAAAAAGAAAGAAAAGAAAAACAACTCTGTGAGTAGATAACAAATCACTGAGAATAATACTGAGCACTGCTAACACAGGTCCTGATTACTTTCATGGAAAGAATTAAGCTATTTCTCTTAACATAGACCAGATTACTGGGCTTGATCAAAAGATCTAGAATTCTTCAACCTAGTTTGTTTGTAATTTTTAATTTATTTTTAATACATACCACTAGTTATTGGAAATGTCTAAGGGAATGCCATTACTGCCTAAAACATTCCTTGTATTACAGCACAGTAGTGGAAGGAAGGATTCCTATTTGCTGAGTATCTGGACCCACCGGATTCTACTGCAAAGTATCAGCATTAGACCTTTTATTTTGCTCAACTGAGCTTTCTTGTAAATTTGGGGACAGTTGCACACTGAGTGAGGAAAAGTCAAAGACATTTGGGGGAAACATTAGTCATGTTCATAAAGCTTTCATTAAAATGCTTCTAAAGATATAATCCCATTCATTGATAATTAGTAAGGTAAGGTCTCCCACACACAAATGTAGTATAAAAGGGATCCCTCACATAGTTTATAATCAACATATATTTACACTGATTAATGAACCTGCAAACTTAGAAATGAAATTAGAAATGATTCTTAAGAAATAAAACTTTAAACAAAACTTGACACGATGACCACTTTATATTTAAAATTCTTTGTCTAAACACCTTTACCCAAAAAAAAAGAAGAGAGGGAGAAATGTATAGTGAAGAGAGCCCCAGACAAGGAAGCAACAGATACGCATCCTAGTCCTACTTCCGGTGCTTACTAACTAAAAATCTGAATGAACCAATACCCTCTCTGAGCCTGTCTCCACCTCTGCCACTCCCTCAGAGCTACTGCAGGCGGGTGTGCTTGGGAAGCAGGAGTGAGTCTTCCAGGCAGTAGGGGGCTGGGGATTTAGCTCAGTGGTAGACTGCTTGCCTAGCAAGTGCAAGGCCTTGAGTTCCATCCCCACCACCAGGAACAAAAAATAAAATAAAATAAAATAAAGCACTGCACAACTAGACAGCAGAATCTGCCTCTGTCCAGCCATTCAGCAAAGTCTGCTGGTTGTACAAGATGTATCAGACATGTTCTTCATCTCAGAATTTTGTGTGCATCCTGTTCTGGGGAAATGGTGAGTCTGGCCATACCAAATAAGCTCCCACAAAATGTGTTAAAAAAAAGGGGGGGGGGGGCGCGGTCCAGAATAAAACCCCACTCCAAGTAATTGTCTTTTAAACAAAAACACAACTAACCAAGCAAAACACTAGGCAATTTGGATACATAATTCTCCTTCCTGACCTCTGCCCAGAGCTGAGAACCACTGACTTAGATGAAGTCTGTTTCTGGTAAAGTGCAGCTACAAGAGTAGAATTAATTATCAAGAAGGCTTTCAGTGTGAAATACTCAATAAGGTCCTAGGAGTTGTTCAAAGTACATTATGTACTTTTAGAAATTTATATGTGAACTGATGGAATAAATGGCACAATAGGTTAGTGTCCTAATCTAAATAATGTAACATATTTAATAAAATAAATGTCTCTACATTACTGTAGCCATTTCTAACTAAAATTCTTTCAAATATGTTTCACTTAATATCCCCTGTTCACTAAAAGCTTCAGAAAAGTGTTAAGAGTTCATGAGTTTTTATTGCCGACTGAGAACTTTTTGCAAATTCAGTAGTTCTGACACAATTTTGAACTTACCTTAAAGTATATGTACCATTTCCAAAAGACCTGAGAGGACATCCAATGCATACAAGAGAAGAAAATACAATGAATTTCTTGAAGGAAAGATTTTTTTCTTTATTGAGGCAGAAAGGAGGCATTTTTGCCTTTTGTAACCATTTCAGAAATCTAGTTGACGCGGTAGGGTGAGCGCTACTCCCTATATGTTGATGTTTCCAGGCCAAGTGAGTTGACGACAAAGCAGAGCAAGGTTGCATCTGGGCACAGCTGCCCCACGACATGAAATGAGCCCAGCAAGGTGGCCTGGTCACCAAAAGCAGCCGGCACACACCAAACTGGGAGTGATGAATGCATGACACTCCCACTAGGTAGTCTAATTAAGTAACAGTGGCTCATTGCTAATTAGCATGTGACTTATGTAGACAGAAGCACTTAGATTTGTCAGATGTTAAAAAGAACCTTGAAAATAAATCAAAGCTCTGTCATTTCAATGATCTATTTTAAAATGACGCATCAGAGAAGCTTTTTTTACTATCATGTCTAGCCGAAACACATATGAATTTGCTTTATCTTTCTAAGACTGAGGTCCTCATTCTATTTCAGTAAAAATAATACCTTTGATATCATGAAAGGCTATAAAGCCTAAAATGCCATAATATTTTAAATGTGTAGGAGTAGTGTAGCACCTATCATCCATTTAATCACCAGCATATTTGAATATACACTATTAATCAGCTGGGCAGGTTTAGTTCTCCCTTTTTATATGTTTATTAGCTGTATCCTCAGAAATATTTTGTTTCAATTCAAAACTCTTCCAGGTAGCCCATGCATTGAAATCCACTCTCCATCTTGTCCTTGGACCTTAGACCTTAGGGTCTAATGGGCTGGGCTGCCAGGAGAATCTGAGCCTTGGGCTTTGAAACTAGATTCGACTTGCTTCCACAATCCTGTGACTTGGGAGACTTTTTTTTTTTTTTTGGCATCTATAAGGAAAAAAATACCATCTGTCTCCTCATTGCCCTTAAAAAAAGAAAGAATGCCAACCTTTTCTTTCAATTATTTATCATCTAAGACACACACCACACACATACAAAAGGCTGCATGAATAACATCTTCTCCTTTTGTGAAAAGTGTAGGTGGATAAACACATATACATTCCTAAATGGGAAGATCAGGCCCATGTCCATCTTTACTAAACATTATTTTTTTACAACCTCACCAAAACTAAGCAACCAATAATACCTTTTCTATCTCCTTGGTGATAGTGACATTTTTGCTGCCTTAAAACAAAAGTGCATAAACAAAAGATGACACTGTAAAATCATAACACGCTTTCGGGAAAGGCTTAAAGATGCAGAACCACACAAACTCCATCAATATGTGGCCAAGTAACACCCTCATTATGTTTGGAATACTCTAAGGATGCTTATTTGCAGCACACTTTCCTGCTATTCCGCACTTCTGGGAATCTGTATTCTCAACAAGCACCACCAGGTGACAATGGTGCCACCTGAAGAATGAAGGCGGGTTGCAGCTCAGAGAGCTCACACCTAACACTTTTCCTCAAGTGTGTGCTCACCATTCCCTTCCACCTTCAACCCCATTAGCCCTGAGGAGAAAAAAAGAGAACTGTGATCTTCTGCATTCACTGAAGAGATGGGTAAGAAATTAACTGTCAGGTTGTGTTTTGTTTCCTATTTAGCTGAAAGTACTCATTGATTGAAATGTAGACTCATGTAGTGAAAGCCCGAAGGGGAGAAGAAAGATAATCTAAAAACAGTAATTAAGTTAGGAGGGAGAAAGTTGAAGAGGGAAGGAGAATACAGGAACTATTCCTAGGTGGTGGAAAAGAGGCAAAGGAGACACTGCTGTACTCGTGGGAATGGTCCTACTCCTAGGGGGAGTAAGAGGTGTCAATTCTTAAACTAGGTCTGAGGGAAACAGGGCTGCAAGACGTTACACTTGCTGGCCTAGGACTAGGAGGAGTGGCTTCACACAGTGACAAAGCAAGACCTTATCACAAAATGCAGAGTAACAAGGGCCGGGAGGCGCAGTTGAGCCCAGGGCCCTGGGTTCAATCCCCAGTACTGGAGGAAAAAAAAAGAAAAGGCTTGATCCTCTGGACATCTGGCTGACTTGGAAGAAAATGAAGCAAGAAAGCTATTGAACAGCAGCAGGCAGCGAAACAGATGGCAGAGGTTGTGGCCATTGGAAAGCAAAACACTCGAGCAGACCCTAGAAAGAGGCAGAAATATGTAAACCCCACAAAAACAGAAGGGAACCGGGAGGAGTGGGCTGTGCTGTCCATCTAATTCATCCGGGTGAGCTGCACAGTCACAGTTCATTTTGGGGGATTTTTGTTTTGTTCTTATTTTTAAGCCAAACTAGTGTTCCCCACAAAAACCCTCTACATTTAGATTGTTTCTTAAACTGCATTTTTTATACAAATGGATTCTGTAGTTTTACTATGGGATCTGTTGTTTTGTTATTGTTGTCTACTTGTATATAGTAAAAACAAACAAAAAAATGGACTTATAATGTATATTCAAAAAGTCAATATCAGGGACTCAAAAATCAAGGACTTGGGAACATACTATTACTTATTTTGCTGTTTCAATGAGAAAAAAATGCATTCTGAGTTCTAAAGAAGTAATTTATAAACAAAATTTTGGATAAATACATATAGGTTATTGGAGACCTCTTGTACAACTAAATTCTGCGGAGTTCTACCTCTTGTATAGCTACATTCTGTACAAAAGTTTATATACAGTGCCCCCTACTGGTATTAATACTTATTTCAATACACGTAGCACAAGATTTCTCAGATAAGGTTAAATCCCCATTTTAAGAAAATTCGAGTTGCAAATTTTCACAGATTCTTATGAATGGAACTTGTATTTGTGTTGTTATTGTTGTTGTTGTTGTTGTTGTTGTTGTTGTTGTTGTTTGGGTTTTTTTGGTTTTTTTGGTGCTGGGGATCGAACTTGGGTCCTTGTGTTTGCAAGGCAAGTACTTTAAGAAACTTGTATTTTTTTATGCTTTACATTGTATATTTGTGTCAAAGGCGTAGAAGACACACTTTACTGGACTTACGAACAAATTTTACTAACGTTCTCCTATAACAGAACTCGTTCACGTTCTTAAATTTGGGACTTATATTTATCTCAGAATCTTGGAACCATACAATCTGATTATTTTAAATTTGGGAAATACTAAGAAATATCATTTGAGTTTATTAATCATTGTTCACTTAATCATGACATGAAAGAAATAAGTTATTTGAGGAGCCAATAAATGGAGGTCATCCCAGGTTTTGTTCTTTATAAATTATAGATATTAGTATGGATACAATAATGACTTATTGAAGACATTAATTTTAATTCAAATTTCTTCTTCACTTTTTTTTTTAGTTCATCTTCTGCTCTTTCACATGATGTTCTTGGACAGATCTTATAGCTCGTAATGCAGTAATGACAGCCAAAGAGAAAACATTTTTTCCCATGGCAACTTCACCATCAAAGACTGAAATCAAGTCTCTGATTTACACATTATTACTATTGTACTCACCCCTATTTTTTCTTCTGTACTGAGTTGCTAAGGTTTTTCAGGAGCCTCTGAACAAATAAAACTTCCAAAGTGAAGCTAATAACAGAAATTATGGCAGGCTGTTTTGTGTTCTCAGGCTAGACGCAAGGTAATTTAGCTTAAACTTAATTAAGTCATATTATTTTCACATACTTGTCACAGTATTCCACAGAACATGGAAAAAACACAATACAACAAATAGGTTGTAAGGAAAGATCAGAGTAAGGAGAACAAAGAAATGAGGCAAAAAAGGAAAGTGCCAACATAAAAGCACAGCATTAAGAAAAGAAAAACTAGTAGTAACCAAAAGGTAGAAATGCAGGTGTCCATTTTCCTTCCTACAAGTAAATAATTAGCTATAAAGAAAAACACAAAACTCTGGACCTGCACAGTGTAACTAACAAGATTTCAGTTATCTCACCTCTCAAACTCCTAACATTCGTGTATGAGTCAGAATAATTTGTAGAAAGCCACACAAATCCAACTCAAACTAGCTTTGACAGAAAAAGAATTTACTAGCTCAAGGTATCCAAAAAGAGGATGAGCAAATGAGCTATGAGGTCAGAAAGGAAGTTGAGCCTCAAAAACAACCTAAACCAAAAAAGGTTAGCTGAGTTCATTTCCTGACTCATGTATCTGTTCTCTGCATTGTCAATTTAATTCTTTTTCTCTAAAACCAACAGATATGCTCAATGAAAGCTCCCAGATCTTCAGCTACCAGAGAGGCTGCTATAGTTTGGAACTCAAATGTCCCCTAAGAGCCTATGTATTGAAGGCTTGGGCCTTGAAGTAGTACAAGTGGGAGGTGGTAGAACCTTTAAGAGGTGGGGCCTAGTGAGAGGTTTTTAGGTCATTGAGGGAATGTCCTGGAAGGGGATTGTGGTACCATGGCCCCCACTTCCTCCCCATTGCTTCCTGGCCACAAAGTGAGTGGCTTCGCTCCACTATGCACTTTCAACATGGTGTGATGCATCACCACAGGCCCAAAGGAACAGAGCCAATCAATCAGGGACTAGAACCTCCAAAGCTGTGAGCCAAAATAAACCATTTATCTTCATAAGTTGACTATCTCAGGCATTTTACTACAGTGATGGAAAGCTGACTAACAGAGATACAAGTGGAAATATTTTTCCAAGAAAACACCCCAGTAAACCAATTTTGAGTAGTGTCAACCTCAGATCCACCTAAATGTAGCCAATGGGATATGGTCACACAGGAACATGGTTAGTTCTATTGTAACCGTTGTAGAATTAGGGGACATGCTCGCTTTGGCAGCACATATACTAGAATTGGAGGAAAGCATGATATATGGTAGAAAATTCCATATAAAATTTGGTATTTTAAAACCACTTACAATACTATTTGTAAAATGTGTAATGATATTTTTCAGCAAAAATGGATGCATTAAGTGAAAAAGAATATAAAAATGTATATAGGAGACAATCTGAACTTTAAAAAATATAATATATACTAAAATTACTGTAAGAAAATTAACTAAAATATTAATAATGTTTATCTTGGATAAGAAAACTGTAACAATTAGGGTGTAGTGTCAACTTGATTGGCTTTGAGATTCACCCTGGGGATTGGTGGAGCATATGTTTGGTCCCTTGCCCTTTCCTCTGTGGTACTCTTCTACTGCTCTGTTTCCTGGTCACCATGAAGTAGGCAGCTTTGTTCTGCCATGCTGCATCTTCTACCCTCATGCCATCTCTGCCTTGGAGCCAGCCAACCATACATGGACTGAGGCCTCTGAAAGTGTGAGCTAAAGTAAACCTCCTCTCCTTTAGGTTTGTGCATGTCAGATACTGTGTCTCAGTTATGAGAAGACTTTCAAATATAGAAAAAGTAGAACTGGGAGTGGGGTTCTCACTGTGACTACACCTGACCATGTGGTTTAGAAGCCTTTGGAACTGGTTTGCTGGAAGAGTTTGGAAAAGTTTGGAGATGTAGGCCAGAGAAGCCTTATGATACAGTAGGGAGGGCCTGATAGGTGATTCTGGCTGGAGCTCGGAGGATTAGAATGCTGTCAGAAACACGAACAGTGAAGGCCAGGTTCAGGAGGCTTCAGTTAGGAACGTGGACTCCAGTGGCATTCAGACTAGAGGCCATGTATGTTATACTCTGCCAAAAAAACATTGTCTACATTTTGCCCATGTCTTGAAACTCTGTATGACTCTAAAGTTAAGGACTGTGGAGTAATTAATCTGGCAAAGGAACTATCAAGACAGACCATTCAGTCTGAGGTATGGGTCCTGCTGACAGCTTTTAGAAAGATTTATAGTGAGAATTGTGGGCAAAAAGCAGAGCAGATAATTTTGACAAACTGAACTTTTGGACCAGAAATAAGCCCACTTCATGCAGGCTTAAGGGGACAAAAGAGTCAACCTTTCATTTGAGAAGAGTTCCTTCTCCTGCTGGAGAAGGGCCTCCTAGGAAATTTGTTCCCAGAAAACACTTCACTGTACTCAGCCATTTGGGCACCAGAAGCTGCTGCAGCCATAGTCCAAGGGAGCCTGCTACTGCTTCTGCTGATGCCAGACCTTGGCATTGTCCACATAATAGTGGTTGTATCAGCATGCAGAATGCAAGATCCATGAGGTCAAGAAGGCTTCCACCTAGATTTCAAAGAAAGTCCTGGAAGGCTAGGAAAGGAGCTCCTCCAGGACAGCACATTAAGCTGTGGAAAGGAAGTCAAAATTGCAGTGCAGACCCCAGAAGATTAAAAATGCCAGGAACGTGAAATATCTGCCAGGAAAGCTGCAGGCAGAGAATGGAGCTAGCCTAAGAAAGAGACGACTGTATGGGCTACAATTGGCAAGACCATAAGGATGGGACCACCCAAGCCCTTTGGAACTCTCATCTCTCTACCACATGCTCCAGATGACAGAAGATGCCCTGCGGGGTTCCAGTCATGTTTTGTTCTGATTCTTTTCTATTCTCCATTTCTCCTTTTTGCAATGGAAATGTTGACTGTGCCACTCTACCTTGGGATTATGTAACTTGTTTTGTGTTTTTTATTTTTACAGAGGTTCAAACCTAAGAGTTTGCCTTGAGTCTCAGAAGAAACTGACTTAGACTTTTGAAAAATGCTGAGCATTTTCCCTGAGCATATAAATTCACTAAGCCAAAAGGAAAATTGTAAGCCTTTCAAGAGACTTTGGGGAAAGGATTACTGCATTTCTTATGTATGTCAGATAGTTGTATTATGTTAGGTGGAATTATGAACTTACTCTTGTCTTTATTTGGAGATTCAGTAGGGGTTAAAAAGACATGGTTGGGTATAAAGTTAACAAGGGGTGGGATGTAGCCAGTTTTGAGAGTTTTGTGGCCTTCAGAAAATTCCTTAATTTCTAAAGCTTCAATTTTTTTCATCTCTAATAAAGATACTTCTAACACATAACAAGATTCTTATACGGATTAAGTGAAATAACACAAGTGATCTATTCATGCTGAGCCTAGCATGTGGCAGACACTCATCAAAAGTTCATTTTCAGCCAGCATGGTGGCACATACCTGTAATCCCAGCACCCTGGGAGGCTGAGGGCAGAGGACTGTAAGTTTGAGCCTAACCTGGGGAACTCAGTCACTTGGTGAGACCCTTTCTCAAAATAAAAAAAATAGGGATGTAGCTTATTGTGAAGGCCGTGGATTCAATCTCCAGTAACAAAAAAAAAGTTCATTTTCTGCTTCAATCCCTATCACAAATTCTCTATCACAAATCTATCACAAATTTTCTATCAAACCTAATGTGTTATATGAGTAAATAGAAAACACAATTTTCCCTGAGCATATAAATTCACTAAGCCAAAAGGAAAACTGTAAGCCTTTCAAGTCATTAAAAAGTTGTGGTGATTGTGAAGTCCACTACTAGATGAAAAAAGCCAGATGAAGTGTTTTGGTAATGTAACTATAGTTAATGTCCAGAATCCTGGCCTTTACTACAGTTCTGTTATTATTGTTTATTTACATATTCATTTGTTTTGTTTTCCAATCTCTGGTCCTCCAAAACAATAAAGCTTAAAGATTATATGAAAGTTATTCTATGGGGGAAATTTTTATATATCATTAAATGCTGTTTAAGTTGACCTAGAGAAAACTCTTATTATATTAAGGGATTGGAATACAGGAAGATAAAGACTTACCAAACTTCACTGAATCATGACATTCTGTAACTAAATACTTTGAGGGGTCTATTACTAATAAACATGCCTTCATACCTCAGAGATGAAACTCATTACCTTAGTTCTGATAGAGAAAGTACAGGAATACCAATATTTCTTGATCTCTAGTAGACCACAGACCCTTTAAGAATACAATGGTCCCTCTCCTCAGAGAAAAACAAAGACATTTATGAAAAATTGCCTGTTTTTCAGTTCAAGTGATTAACCCCATCCAGAAGACATTTATGGGCCTTCTGTGGACTCAAGTGGGACCCCTGCTTATAAGATTAATATATCTAAATATTCTACATAAACACCTCCATTCTTATGAAAACATTTTCATGATAAAACTAGAATTTGAAAGAAAAAATATTTTACAGATGTATAATATCTTACAGCCAGGTATTGAGTTGAGTTGGGATTGCATTCTGGTACAAAAACTACAATCTGACTAATTGATGCCCTATGGGTTTATTTGAATGCCCTTATTCAGAAAGACCACGAAAGAAGGAAAGAAGAAGGAAGGAAGGAAGGAAGGAAGGAAGGAAGGAAGGAAGGGAGGGAGAAAGGTCTATGGGTTCAATCCCTACCACTACACAGACAG